>JAVFBX010000017.1:0-99209 GCA_034783855.1 Mopalia kennerleyi | reverse complement strand
GACCAGCCTACGGGGGTAGCAGCGCCGACCGACCAGCCTACGGGGGTAGCAGCGCCGACCGACCAGCCTACGGGGGTAGCAGCGCCGACCGACCAGCCTACGGGGGTGCCTACTGAGCCGGCCAGCCCAGTGGCGTCTACGGTGGAACGATTCTAGTACCACTGCCGGTACCTACCGATAGATCCGGCCTACAGGGGGGAAGCGTTATACGGGCCATCCCTACATCCCGTACGACCCGTACCTACCGATAGACCCAGCCTACATGGGAACCGTCCTACAGGCTATACGTACAGACCGTACCTACCGGACAGACCCCGCCTCCGGGGGGAACCGTTCTACGGGCCATCCCTACATCCCGTACGACCCGTACCTACCGATAGACCCAGCCTACGGGGGAACCGTTCTACGGGCTATCCGTTCAGACTGTACCTACCGGACAGACCCCGCCTCCGGGGGGAACCGTTCTACGGGCCATCCCTACATCCCGTACAACCCGTACCTACCGATAGACCCAGCCTACGAGGGAACCGTTCTACGGGCTATCCGTTCAGACCGTACCTACCGGACAGACCCGCCTACGGGGGAAACCGTTCTACGGGCCATCCATACAGCCTGTACCTACCGATAGAGCCAGCCCCTACAGGGGGAAACCGTTCTACCGGAGACTCCTGCCCGGTAACCGGGCTTACCGTACAGCCCTACCTGGCAGCTTATTTGCCGATCTGTTTAGCCTACGGGGGGGGGAAACCGTTCTACGGAGATGTCGACTTCGGGGAAACCCTACGACGGACCGGCCTTTACGGAGAGCCCGCCTAAGGGGACGTCGACGTCGGGGAAGCCCTACGACGGAACAACCCCCGCCGCTCTAGCCCGTACGACGAGTGCCGCGGAGCGGGAAACTAGGTTAATATTCCTACGAGTGCTGCGGGACCGCCGTATGAAAAAACGTCCCGTATCCTTACTCCTGAAACCGGACAGCGTGGAAAACGCGCTATTACGAACGCTGTACGACTACGAATCCATGGTCCGCGTCGAATTGGGGAAGACGGTGAAGGGTATAATCGGTCCCGGGCCGATGGTGTCCGAGCAGCTACGAGCGATATTCGAAGAGATGTGGAAAAAAGAAGGCCGGAACTGGGGGAGAATCGTCGCCATGCTCGGCGCATTAGCGGCGATATTGAGCGACGAAGAGGTCCTCGCCTCGCCGGAGCATGGTCTGGTCGATTCGGCTATAAAAACTATGTCGGAGTGTAAAGTTTTCGAATGGATATCCGCCAACGACGGGTGGAAGAAGGGTTTCATGGAACGTTTCGGCGAAGGAAACGATATTTTTACCTCCGTTTTGCGGTGGCTCACCCCTTACGTATAGTTTTTTTTTTTTTTTAAAAATACATAAATAAAAAAAATTACAAAAAAAAATATATCGTTTGCGTTTTTATTATCTCCTCTTTTTTTTTAAAAAAAAAGACCGATATAACCCACCGACCTCGTGGCGGTCGTATCCTAGGCCTCCACCACACTTCCGTAGTCGGCGGTCAGTAGCTGGCTGACAAATCAGTCGGATGCGGGTGTTTCCTCACCACAGACGAAAAAAAAGGGGTCGACTATGCACGTCTACATTTTTCTCGGCTGCATACGCTTGTGCGTCGTAATAACCCGGGACACCGCACCCCCCCCCAGCAACACTTCACCGACGTTTCGTTATCGGGCGTTCTTTCTTTTTCTGGGACAGTAAGTCTTCCAGAGTATTCAGGCGATCGTCCGAACGGTCGACGTTGATACAGGGCGCCGAAAAACAAGGACATCATTAAGCTCGACCTCTCATGGTCGGATGGTAGTTGGCGGACTAATTTCGACGATAATAATAACCTTTCCGCGCCCATAGGGACGTCGAAAACCAACTCGGAGGATGCGTGGTTTTCGAAATCGGTCGACCGCAGTATTTTACTCGTGGGTAACAGGGCTAGCAGGCATGCCCGCCAGACGACGCGGCCGATAATGGAGGACCTTTTCACGGGGCGGCCTTTGCATAGTGGGATTTGGTTGCAAATCCGGTCTTCGGTGTGTCCGTAGGTGGCACTATAGAGGGCCATTGTGCATCCGAGGCGGGTGTCTTCTGGAAGGGTGTCTCTGATGAACTGCATGGTTGTGGTATATATATATCTCTCTCTCCCACCGGTTTATATATGTACGGCCGCGTAGCTTGCATGGAAACCGACGCGAAGAAGTCGTTCTATGTAACTTAACTCTTTAGCACTCGAATTACGGCCAACAATCGAACTACGATTGACGACCTCTTAAACCAGGCGTCTTCTTCATTTTCCGTGTCTATTTTTTTTTTTCACCATGTTTTACAATATCGAACTGTTTCACGAACCCCTTCGTTCGCTAAACGTAAACATTCGTTACACGCTCGATTTATAACTATCACGAATTCGTTTAAACCCCCCATGCTTTGTCCGGTTTCAGTCCCATTTTTATAAAACGCGAGTAAACGGTTTATCGCTGCCCCATTTTTTTGATCGACGGTCTGTTCGGAGCCGTATCGCTGGGTAAAGTAGTTTTGTATCATTTTTATATACGTGACTAATGAAAAAGTGACTTTAGCCGCTCTCCAGATGGTCCGCTTCATTTCCGAATAAAGAAAATAATATATTTTTCGTTATCTCCAATGGTAAAAAAAACTTGCCTATAAAGAACGAGTCGAAACGATCCATGACTATATAAACTCTGTTTTTCTTTTCCTTTCCATTATACAGTTCCCAGTCGGTGTGAGTATATAAAGCGTTTCTCCTCCGGAAACTTCATCCCATTACCATGAATGATCAGTTGGCACTCGTACCGTCAGATGACGACCTGTGGGAGTTAGACGTCGTGTGCGTTAATGCAAGGACCATCACACCGTCCATGGCGGAGTTTTCGGCGACATGGGCCGAGAAACAGCTACCGCTATCAACTACGGCGAAAGATTTTTACTGGGACTACGCTAATTCTAGGGGACTCATCGCTCCTCTTCCGTACGGTGAAGTCGCTATTATCATAGAAAATATGCTCAACCCGGTCGGGCGAGAGCCGCCGAGTTGGTTATCTTCGCTCGTTTTGATGTCATCTGAGCTACTCGAAGAAGTTATCGGATTTGATGGGTTTTATGAAGACCTCTTCGAATCTCGGAACCAATGCAAAGGATACGTGCAGACCAAGCTAATGAGGGCCGGGGGATCTTTCCTCGTGGACGTGGAACAGCTCAAGGGAAAAACCTCATACGAAGACGAGTCCGGAAGGACGTACATGGTGCTAAACCCCATCGATGCCTCTTACCAGCCCGGTAAAATCGGAGTCATTAATTTATTCCACCTCGTACTGGGTTTGGGGACGCTGAGCACACCCTTGGCGAAAGAAGTCATGACCTCGCTCATTATGCTTATGAAGTGTTCCGAAGAATTGCGGAATTTCCGGACCGACTCGACTATCAGCGGTCTCCGCCTAGAACTGTTAAATACATCCACGAAAGAAGAGAAGGAATTGAACGAGGCCATAGAAATATTGGAACAGGAAATCGGTCGTTAGACGGCTGTTATAAAAAAAACGGAGTGTATCATCTGTTTTGAAAAGGACAAATCTATGTTGTTTCTTCCCTGTCAGCACTTCGTTACATGCGCGGATTGCGGTACGCGGTTAAAGACGTGTCCGCTGTGTCGAGCAAGAATCGTACTCACACTATATGCTTTCTTGTGAATAAAAAAAAATTATTTAATGTCAAGTGTTTATTTATTTTTTTTATTTATAGATAGAAGTTGCTCTGTACGAATATCTATCCGAGTTCTATGTAAACAACTGCAGGGCCTGCGAGCTGTTCATCCTGGCCACCCTATACGGGGTGGAGGTGGTACGAACGGGTGACTAGCGTCCCCGCAGATGAATAATATAAGACGTTGACCAAAAGCATATTTTTTAGGAGGTCAAACGCGAGTTCGTCTTGGCGAAGCCGTGTCTATTAAAACTATATAAATACTTTCCGCGTTCATTCGCGGGTTAAAATGGAACCCCTTCTGTACTTATCCGACCTTTATAGGGGGCCCGAGGACTGTAGGGACTGCGAGTTGTACATATTGGCCGCTATGTACGGTATGGTGGGCGAAAAACCACGGCCCCCGTGCGTCGCCTTGCACAGGATGGCAGCGTACAAATTTCCATACAGGAAAAAGTTCGTCATGGACTCCGATCATAAGATAGACGTCCTATGCAAGATGGTCGACCCGGACTCGGACTGGTATCCTAGACTTTTAAAACTGGTAACGGCCTACGAAAGAGTATACGTGAAAAACTACAAACCTTCGGAGCATAAATGGCACGCTCTCGAACGGTACGTAGAAAGATTACCCCCGCCCACCTCAGAACGAGAGGCCGACGACATGGTGGTCCATTTCATAGGCCATGTGGACGCCCAGTCACGGTCGCAGTTCGTCTCCCACAACTTAGCGTCGTTTCTCTTCGTGTTGCTGGAAAAGGTAAAGGCCGTCATAAGGGGGGAGACCAAGGCCCGGTTCTTGAACATAAGCTACGTACTGCATAATCCCGCCGAATTTCTGGAATATCTGAGCATCGACCCCGACGATATATCGAAGCACGACGGTTACGGGTACCGCAATTTGCGAGACGATTTTCTCTTCTGGTACGAACGGGTGACCTTTTTCCCCGCGGATGAATTAGAAAACATTACGGCCGCCCTCATAAAACCCGCCATACCGAAAATGCGGTTGAGCGTCTACAACGCGGTGGTGGAAGATAGTCGGGTGAAGCACTACATTTTGCATATGAAACGGAAGATACCGTACGCACATCTGTTGAAACCAAAACGTGTTTGTTATTGCGGATATTGCCATCACCGGGCCGACTTCGGGCCGTTCAATGAATACGGGCTGCACGAATTAGAGGTGACCGGAAAGAAGCTGTGGCGGTACGCGTTCCAATACTATAAGATGTTCGCCGACAGTATTTTCGAGGAGGCCAGATGCGAGTACGAATGCACTCGGGCGAAACGGATAAAAACGGAATGAGAAGAAAAATTAATGTACCAAACACGGTGTTTTTTTTTTATCATGCGCCTTTATAAATAAAAGGGCGCCGGGAGAGCTGATATTGTTTTTTAAACAAAACGCGGCCAACATGGCAGGTCTGTACGATTACCTTTCCGACATTTATTCAGGACCCGAGGGATGTAAGGAATGCGAGTTGTACGTACTGGCCACCCTGTACGGGGTGGAAAAACCACGACCCCAGTGCGAAGCCTTACACACGATGGGGTCGTACCTATTTCCCCGGTCCAAACGGTTCGTCTTGGACACCCCCGAGAAAGCGAACGTCCTTAATATGATAGACAGGGACACTGGATGGTACGCGAAACTTCTACCCCGGGTAACCGATTACAAGAAAGTGCGCGTGAATGTCCTCGACTTTTGGCAGGATGGGCCCAATCGGTACTCGTTCTCCGGGTACGTAGACTATTTACCTCCGCCAGCCACAGAACGAGAGGCAGACGACATGGTGGCCCATTTCATAGACCGTGTGGACGCTCAGTCACGGTCGGAGTTCGTCCCCCACGCTTTTGAGGCGTTGCTCATCGTGTTGCTGAAAAAGGTAAAGGCCGTCATGGGGGGGAAGACCAAGGCCCGGTTTTTGAACATAAGCTACTTACTGCATAATCCCGCCGAATTCCTACACAATCTGAGCATCGACCCCGACGACATATCGAAGCACGACGGGTACGCATTCCCCAATTTGCGAGACGATTTTCTCTTCTGGTACGAAGGGGTGACTAGTTTCCCCGCGGATGAATTAGAAAACATAGCGGCCACCCTTATAAAACCCGCCATACCGAAGATGCGGTTGAGCGTCTACAACGCGGTGGTGAAAGATAGTCGGGTGGAACACTACATTTTGCATATGAAAAGGAAGATACCGAACGTATATCTGTTGAAGCAAAATCGTCTTTGTTATTGTGGATATTGTTATAACCGGCCCGTCTTCGGGCCGGTTATAGAATACGGGCTTCACGAGGTTGACGTGTCCGGGAAAAGGCTGTGGAGGTACGCGTTCCAGTATTACAAGATGTTCGCCAACAGTATTTTCGAGGAGGCCAGATGCGAGTACGAGTGCACTCGGGCGAACCTGTTAAAAATGGAATGAGAACAAAAAAAATTAATGTAGCAAACACTGTGCTGTTTTTTTTATCATGCACCTTTATATATAAAAGGGCGCCGGGAGAGCTGATATTGTTTTTTTGAACAAAACGCGGCCAACATGGCAGGTCTGTACGATTACCTTTCCGACATTTATTCAGGACCCGAGGGTTGTAAGGAATGCGAGTTGTACGTAATGGCCACGCTGTACGGGGTGAAAAAAAGATGTCCCCCATGCGGCGCCTTACACACGATGGCGTCGTACCCATTTCCTGGGTGCAAACGGTTCGTCTTGGACACCGCTGAGAAAGCAAACGTCCTGAACATGATCGACAGGGACACCGATTGGTACGCGGGACTTCTGCCCGGGGTAACCGACTACAAGAGAGTGCGCGTGAATGTCCTCGATTTTTGGCAGGATGGAACCAATTGGAACTTGTTCTCCTGGTACGTAGACAATTTACCCCCGCCCACCACAGAACGAGAGGCCGACGACATGGTAGCCCATTTCATAGGCCGTGTGGACGCCCAGTCACGGTCGGAGTTCGTCCCCTACTCCTTTGAGGTGTTTATCTTCGTGTTGCTGGAGAAGGTAAAGGCCGTCATAGGTGGGAAGACCAAGGCCCGGTTCTTGAACATAAGCTACGTACTGCATTATCCCGCAGATTTCCTGGAATATCTGCGCATCGACCCCGACGACATATCGAAGCACGACGGATACGAATTCCGCAATTTGCGAGACGATTTTCTCTTCTGGTACGAACGGGTGACTATTTTCCCCGCGGCTGAATTAGAAAAGATGACGGCCGCCCTCATAAAACCCGCCATACCGAAAATGCGGTTGAGCGTATACACCGCGGTGGTGGAAGATAGTAGAGTGGAGCATTACATTTTGCATATGAGACGGAAGATAACGTACGAAGATCTGTTGAAACCAAAACGTGTTTGTTATTGCGGATATTGCTATAACCGCGCCGCTGTAGGAGAGAAAACGGAATATGGGCTACACGAGGTCGGGGTGACAGGGAAGAAGCTGTGGCGGTACGCGTTTCAATACTACAAGATGTTCGCTAACAGTATTTTCGAGGAAGCCAAATGCGAGTTCGCCGAGGCGAAACGGAGACGAACGGATGCCCGTATGATAAAAAACATATGAAGCTATGTAGAGCGTTCATTCTCGTAGTAGGATTTCTATTATCAGGGTCACCCTGTACAGTTTTTGCTTTTTTTAAAAAAAATTCGGTATGGACGACGGATACGGTGTGAGGTTTCCGAAATATTGTCTAGATTCAGTTCGAATATCAACCTATCGAGGACTGCAGGGAACCTATTCAGGATGGCAGGGCAGTCAAACACCGGTAGATATGGCCAAGGCTGGGTTTTTCTTTAGGTCTATGCCCGATAAGGTGACTTGTTTTCATTGCGGTGTAGGTTTGCGCAATTGGATGGGTGATGATGACCCGCTTGAGAAGCACCGAGAATGGTCTCCTTTGTGTGAATATGCCAAGAACATGTCGGCAATAAAGAAGACGGCAATAAAGAAGACGGGCTTGGAGTCTATGATTGCAAGAATAAATTACTCAATTGGAATACGCCGGCATGCTTTGGGTGCAGTTTATCCTGAGGAGATCATCGACGAAGGTATTACGCGTTACCTCAACTCGTTGAATTGGGATGAGAGTCGTGTAAACGCGGATGACTTGACTAGATTTGTAGTAGACAGGAGCATAGAGTGGGTAAAGAATTTGGAAAAGAAGAAACACGACGTACCGAAAAATGTGATCGTGAAAAAGGACCGTGTAAAGGACGAAGCTCAACTACTTTCCAAGGCGAAAACGGGGCTAGAATGTAACGTTTGTTTCGACAAGGACAAATCTATGCTATTTATTCCTTGCCGGCATTTGGTAACTTGCGAGGATTGCGGTAACGCGGTAGAGACGTGCCCCATATGCCGCTCAAACATAACAGTCAGAGTTCAGACTTTTTTGTGAACAGAAAAAAAATAGGTGTGTATTATATTTTTTTTCCATATTTATCTCTTTTATGCTCAAGCCGGCTATAACCGGCCACGAGTGGGAACCTGGATATTAGAAGAAAAAAATAAATGTATTCTTTACTCGATCATCGGGTAAGAAACTTTATAAAAAAAAATCTTCCATTAGGTTTGGCTCGTTTGTTATAGAGAAAGGTTTTTTTTTACACATTACGGATAACGAAATATATATCCCTTTCTTCATTCGAAATGAAACGGAAACTGCCTATGTTGACCGTTTGGCGAGCGGCTAAAGTATCCTCTTCCTTTGCCGCGCATGTAAAAACGTTCAGCGGTTGGTACGAAACTACTCTACCCACCGGAAAAAACCCGGATGTAACGGCTCCGAATAGACCGGCGAACAAGAATCAAAAGGTAGAAAGTGAGAAATCTATTACACGCGTTTACAAAATAGGTCTGAAACCGACCAAAGAACAGAAAAGAGTTTTGAACGAATTCGTAATAGTGGCCAATCGAGCGTATAACGAATGTTTACGATTAGTGAAGGAGGGAGTACGTAAACCGAAACAGTTCGATCTTCAAAACATCGTCGCTAAAAAGGCTCCGGAAAAAGAAGAAGATGTGTGGTTTTGGACATCTTCCACGACGGTTCGGTTGTTGGCGGTGAAGGATTTCTGCGCCGCGCATAAATCTATAAAATCTAACAAACATAAAAAATTCGAGATGAAACCGAAAAAGTACGATAAGATAGACGGTATAAATCCTTTGTCCGGGGTATTCGGTTGTCAGAAACTCTTTTGTAAGATGAAACCGGACGGTGTACAATTACTACCGAAACAATTCCCTAAAGAACATAGGTTTATCGCGTTTACGAAGAACTGTAAAGTCGATAAAATAGAACACGATTTTAAAGTTGAGAAAACTCCGAAAGGTAAATTCGTGTTGTGTATTCCTATCACGGATATGAATTTGATCAGGAAAGTTCACCCTCCCACCAATTCCTATACGTGTTGCGGTATAGATCCGGGAGTGAGAAGTTTCGTTACCATATTCGACCCGAGTAGACAAGAATGTTATCAGTTAGGTACCAAGGAAGACAAATCTAAAAGGTTAATTCCCATCGCCGATAAAATCGACGCTTGGAATTCTTTGAATCCTTCGTATATACCTAATGTTAAGGAGGATGAAAAAGAAAATTGGACTAGACATCTTCAAAAATTATGGCGGAAATTGAAGAACGGGGTAAATAGTCTCCACGACGAAGTTATTTCGCGTTTGGTTAAAAGATACAATTTCGTCTCGCTGGGGAAACTGGACGTGAGCAATTTTAAGAAAAGGGAGACTAGCAAGACTACGAATAGATGGTTGAGATTGTACAAACATCACGCTTTTAGACAGAAACTGTTGGCGCGGGTAGAGGGTGAAAAGGACATAAAAGTGGAAATAACGGACGAGAGATATACTTCCAAGACGTGCGGTGTGTGCGGAGAAATCAACAAAGACCTGGGTTCTTCCGAACAGTTTTATTGCGCACGATGTCGATTTACATGCCATAGAGACGTTAACGGAGCTAGAAACATTCTCATGAGATCTATGAATATGTTTTAGATATTTTGCAGAGAATACACCCTGACTCTGGGTTCATTTGAATATTTTATATATCCTCGTTCACGGGGTATGAATATTCAAGTGTTAAAGAGTTATAAGGCGCATTTTATCTTGTACTCATTGATATAGGGGACATGGCCTGGTATCCTTCGTATCGGTTAGAGGCGAATCGAATCTCGTCTTTTGCGGGATGGTCGCGGGTGCAAAATCCAATAGACATGGCCGAGGCCGGGTTTTTTTTCTTAAGGTTACCAGACTGTACGTCTTGTTTTCATTGCGGTGGGAGTTTGCGAAACTGGCTAGAGAACGACGATCCGTTCCAAGAACATATTGACAAGTTTCCGAAATGCGAATATATACAACAGGTCCTGGCGTCAAAAAACGCGCTGATTCACCTCCCCGAGACGCGCTTACTCGGTTCTTCGAATACCGGTAGCGGCTTGAACGAAGAAGAAGAGAAAAGCGCCGTTCAAACCGAACAGTTAGTAGACCGAGGTGAAATGGACCAGGCGGGGGAATTAAAGCGGCGCATGGAGTGTAAAATTTGTTTCGACAACGATGTCTGTATGCTATTTCTTCCGTGTAGTCATGTGACGGTGTGCGAACAGTGCAGCATGACCGTAAACACTTGCCCGGTTTGTCGGGGGAGAATCTTGGTCAAAATTAAAGCGTATATAACATAAATGTCTATATTTTTATTTACTCCGTTAAAGAATGTACGACGGGGGAAAATTCGTGTGTTTGACAACCCACGTCGTGTTTCCCGAAAGATTTTACGATCGTTCCACTTGGGACGTCTTTCAGGTCGAGCGTCGGCTGAGAGGTGATGACGAGAGCGACTTTGGCTTTAGAATCGGAGAGACTCTTATGCGCGTTTTTCACGAAGTCGTCGGTTACCAAAACATCGTCTGGAGACGTTAATATTATGAGGCGCCCGTTGCCTTTGATGTCGGCGTCTTTTTTAATTACCGATCCCGTCATATCCATGCGTACCGTTAAAAAAGATCGTCTGTTCATCTCTATCTGGTCTCGGAACCTGTACGATGCGGCGACGGCGCCTTCGTTGTACCTGGCGCTGCCTGGGAGGTGCATTATGTAAACTTCTTTGCCGGTAGTGAACCACCTATCTATAACAGCGCTTTCGCTCTCCGTAAAACTGTTCCGGACTTTCCAAGCCTTACATCTGGGAAGTAGAGGTTTCGAGACACGGTTTTTTTCGGACACCTTTATACAGTTTTTCCGTTTACGGGGCCTCTTGTTTTTTTCCTCTAGTTCTTTTAATATGGCCGCCGATATCGTAGAAATGTAAGTTTCCTCGTCGTCCGATGGAATTTGTTTGGGAGCGTTGGCTTCGCGGAGTACTTCGGTGACCGGATTGAGCCTTCTGAGCGGGGGTCTGGTGAGGTCGTCATCCTCCGCGGACATGTACGGCGCCATGAATCCTCGTATGGAACTCATATAATGGGAAAGGGTCATGCTCGCTGAACAGGTTATTAGAAGCGGCGGGGTGGGGGTGACTTTAATGGTAGTTTTTTTTTTATATTAAGTGAGAGAATATGAAAAGGATTATTCTTATACTGGCGACGTTAACTTGCGGAGTTTGCTCGGATATCGTCGTTCCCGCGCACAACGGAGCTAATAAAACCATAACCGTGGAGGGGGAGTTCCGGGGTGCGATAGGATATGTCACGCAGACCACCGTCTGGTTTACTACAAAATCAAATCCTAAAGTAGATTTTCTATACTGTTTGGTCAGCGATAATATGTTGACTTCAAAAGCCGAAATGAGAGCTCAACAAGGCGAAGCTCTACAGTGGGTTCTGCATATAAAATCGACGCCTCTTATAATAACGGCCTTGCTCGGTGGTGCCAAGATAAACTGCTACGCTGTTAATGGTGCTCCCGATTCATTACTCTATCCGTTTACCATAAAATACGGAGATCAACCCGTGGAGGCGGTGGCCGGCACGGTAATTGAAACCTACAACCGCCTCCGCGAAGTCTCCCGCTCCCCTACCCTTAAATGGCTGTTGACTTTCGTGGGGTTACTCAGCGCCTTGGTCCTTATAGGCGTTCCGCTCATGGTTATAGCGATTAACAGGAAACGGGTTGCGGCATAAAAGAAAGAGTCTAAACATCAACCGTCTTATACAGACGATACGGTATTCGTCTGGAACACCGCAGAGCACGAGCCCGGGAAGGAATAGGAAAGCATCGATTTGAAGAACAATTTTATTTTCGTAGCCTCGAGAGGAACGACGTCCTAGCATAAAAGAGAGCTCAGCCGCCATGGATCCAAGGTACTGACGCAGAGCGAGATATAAACCCTACAAGATCTGATGCGCAGGTATTTCGGGGAGGCGGATCTCACCATATCGGCGACCGAGGAGAGGGTAGATATCGTCATACCTGTCTTCGAAATCTACCGCTACAGACCGAAGTGGAAGGCCAGACCCTGCCTTCTGTTGCAGTATTTCGTGTCGTTCGGCAGGGTCGAGACCCTAGACGCTATCGGGATGTCTTTATCACAGCTCGTAGTGTGTGTATACAACCGCAATTTGATACGCCGCGCTGAAGAGTTGAAGCGGGAATTGTACCATATTGTCTTAGACGCGAACAGAGAGACGCCTGATATTGATAAACAACGCGCCTATGCTGTGGGCCCCGTCTACGAACACCTGAAGAGAAAGTTAGGGAGAGAGGGTAAAATTTTAGATTAAATAAAAACAAATGGCTCTCTGGGAAATACCGTACTACCCCATCAAAGAACCGGATAACTACGCTTGCCTCACTCGTTATGGATGTATTTTTCATATCGATGTCAAGCCGGAGCTATTTAAGAAGATGAATAACAAACGGGGTCAAAATACAACGCCGGCAGAAATAGACGCGGTCCTAGAAAAAAAATACATGTTTCCCCTCGGACACGGTCGTCTGGACAGCTGTATGGGAGCGATATTAGAAATAGACACGAGGACCGGATCGGCCAACCTGTATGCACCGCACGACCCCGGATACTACGGGGTGAAAGTTAAAATCGTTAAAAGCAGCGTAATGTCTTTAAACGTTACTTTCGATCCCGATCTTAGCGTGGACGTTCCGCTCGAGATTAAAGTGTGGTTAGACGGCGTGTTATTGAAAGGGCGACAGTCTGCTTTTGCGGACCGTTCGGAACCCGGGAAATTGCAGGACAATATGGAGGCGGTTATGCGGCTGGCACGCGCTGAGGCTCAAAAACAAAACGAAGTTTATAATCTCGGTCTCGTAAGCTGGGCCGAAGCGAGTATACGGGAAATTGAGAAAGCGGCCAAAATACGAGAACGAGAATGCGAACTGGACGAAAAACTAGCCTCCATTTTCAAGCGTGAAGACGTCTGTAAGATCGTGACGGAGCTGCAGCCGTTGGCCGAGCGTATATGCGCGCCTTTTACAGAAGAGCAATTCGGCCACATCATAGCCAGAGTGGGCGACTTATGCATCGCCGTCCGAGACTACGAGGCGGTCCCCTCGAGTGATACGACAGAAATTGCTCTCTTCGACAACGTGATGGAAATGGTCCGCACCGTAAATAAGGTACCGTTAATCCCAAACTCCAATCTCGTGCACGATAAGCTCATAGCTCGTGCTCGCGGGGTGGTGTCTCGCTCGTCAGTGGCCGCATTGGAGCGGTTTTACCGCACGGTCGCCTCTGCGGAAAGCTTCCTCACCGTGCCAAAATACGAGCCCACTGAAATACCGGAGGGTCCGATCAAGAAGGCCGTTGTGAGGTTTTTAGCGGAACGGGAAAAGGTTGAACTGCGCGTGGCCAAGGACGTTGACAACTACAAAAAATTCACAACCGACCTAGAGAGCCTTATCGACACCTCCTTCGAATGGCTCAGAAAGGTGGGCAGTACCCACTCGAGATACGCGGAGGATTTTAAGCGCCTGGAAAATTCGTTGCGCGCTTCTAACATCACCATGGATGTGGATTATCCGAACGAGGACAAGGTCAGACTCTTGCTGGATCGGCACGAAAGTGTGGCGTATATGAACGGCATAGGCGGATTCAACGAATTTTTGCGGAGATCGGATTTTACTATGGATAATATGCTTAACGATATAGACGACACTCTATGCGTCCTAGAATCGGAAAAAGATTTGCATTTAAAAACTATCCTCATCGAAAGGATCAAAAACATTTTTCCTACCGCGCATTGGGATGTCGATGACGAATTCGTGGTGGCCGTTAATCGATTGGTGCATTTTGGTTTAACGATAGATAGCCCCGGGAACCGAGATGGTTGTAGTCGGGCGAAAATGTGGCCGGGTATACGCACGAGGTCGGTACCGGGAGACGTATGGAGGACCGAGGACGATTTGCGCGCTTGGTTAGATGCACTGGACGCTTTTCGAGTCCCCGTTCCGCCAGCGATTAAAGGGTTCGGTGTCCTGTTTACATCCTTCCCCCAGGATGTTCCCTTCATAACAATTAACCAAGAAGGTATTCTGGCTCCCGTGAAAACCGGATATAACAAGTTGGTAGCGGCGCAGAAAAATGACGAAGATGCTGCCAGGGCGGCGCTCGACGTGTTTACTCGGGCGATGTTCGAAATAGCCGGCGTTACCGACACGTACAACAACCTGGTCAAAACGGCCCGAACGACCTGCACGGCGGCGTCCAAACGCGGCAAAGATTTCTTCAAAGGTGACGGCGTGTGGGACGTCCTTAGTTTTATTTCCGATAATTGGGACATGTACGGTGCGGGCGAAAACAATGTAGCGAGCTTGGTACGGCTCGGGCGTGAAGATCGAGAATCGCTCGGCTACATGTTCGAGAATTGGACCGTGATTCAGGACAGGCCCTACGACACCGACGAAATAGAACTGCTGTGCAGAGAGGTGTACCAAAGCCTACGGTCCGATATGTGGACCGATCTAGCCAACACCATCACGGACGTTATGACCCCAACTATTCGTACTAAGATGGATGCGTGGGACGTTCGCGCGAAGGATTTCGGGAGATCGACGGGCATAGAGCTGGATGAGGCGGTTGTTTTCGGTACACAGGGGTGTAACACCATTGTCTCGTCTGCCATGTTGAAACATACCGGGGACTCCATACTGTGGGCGGCGTTCAAGGCTCTTCTGGACAAAGGGGAAAAGGTCGAATTGAGCAATAATGTTAGCGAATGGATGCTGAGGGGTATTTCCAGATGGACCGTGTCTAAAGGGGAAGAGTATAAAATACCCCCTCTTGTCACCAGCAAAAAATCTTCGTTCACCGACCTTGTTTTCAACGCGGCTATTTTGGACTATAGTCTGCTTGACATTATACGAACCACGAGGTTGCTTGTAGACGGCGAGGAGATCGACAACCCGTTCGCGTCTCAAAATATGGTAATGTCATGGGTTAACGAGGTCTTAAAACACACGATGTGTTACTCGTGCGTAAGGACCCTAAACAAGTTCAGTGTCGAGATGGGTCATACAACGGGCTACTTGTACGAGAGGCTTAATACAGTCGGCGAGATCTTAAGCGATTGCTCTAAATTAAAAAATGTGAGGACAACTAAGGACGACATAGACGTTTTGCACCGTTTAGCGAATAAAACAGGCCGGAAGAAAAAAATCTTGTCGCTGGGGCCCGCTTTACGGATTATGAGAGGCGAATTCGTCAAGAATATTTTCCCCGATTTCGTCCGGAATTTATTTCAAGCAGTGCCTACGCCGCCGCGGTTCGTTTTTGTTGATGGGGAAAAGCCCGGGAAGCCGAGAGTCCCGACCGCTCGCGTGTGCGTGCATGACGCCAATATACCTTACGATATATACGATTTCGAGTCTATAACGGGAGCTAGAGATGAGAAGAGCGGTATGTTATACGGGGACCTTATAAGGGCCGCCGAGACGGTTTGTTTTATCGACGACCTTCTAGACTTGTCTCAAAAGGATCAGCCCCTATACACGGAGCCGAGCGATTGGTCTGCCGGTATTCTCGAAGGCGTGCCCATGCGCGACCTGGCTGCACGGGCAGAAGTTGTCGATAGAATGCGGGTCATAGACGATGGCTATACCCTTGATCTCAAGGATTGGCCGGAGAGCGACAGGGAGGTAGTGGAAAACGTTCCGGTGATGAATCGCGCGAGCGAGATAGTGTTCGAAGATTCGGATGAAGACTGGGACTACGAGCCCACTCAGCTCGTGGGCGATGTATTGAACGTTACGGGTGCAAGTTTGGAATGGGACCCAATATTTCGGGACCCAATATTTCGGGGGACGGATTTCGAAAACGAATTGGATGAAAACGAATCGGACGAAAACGAATTGGACGACGGCGTGATCTCGTCGCTCGTTGGTCCTTCTCATAAACCAGTTACCACAGAGATCACGATAGAGACGTGTAATTTAGAGTCTTACTTATCCATACGACAAACACTCCTGGCTATGTGCGCCGATTAAAAAAAAGAAAAAAGAACACACAAACTAGTATAACAGTCTATTTATTTATTTTGTGGGAAAAAATCATATCTCGTTTTCACCCAATTCAGAACAGAGACCCCAAACTGGTTGAACATTGTCATAGTGATACCTTGGGGCTTGGTTGCGTAATCCATCTTGGAAAACACACCCTCTCGAGCATTGCACACGATACACCGTGGAAGGTCTCCGGTGAATTCTGCCATGTATAACTTGGCGTAGTCCACCAGGCACGGGACGCACACGGCGCGACTGCAACATAGAGTGTCGGCGCAAACAACTGCCTTCGTAAGAACGTTGTTTGTACACACCGCGCAATGTCCGTCGGCGTTACAGCGGCGTGCCATTCGTTTGTTATACTCGGCATCCTCATAGGGTAGTTCGTGGCGGCGGCCCCGTAAAACAATCCTTCGTTTTTCCACGCAGTTTATGGTACGGTCTATGTAAGTTTTGGCGGCCTGAGCGCTCTCACGGTCCGGTTTCGTCACCAAGAGTTCGGCTATCGGAGTGGGGGTGTAGTCGTAAAGAGAGGTATCTTTCGGAACGTACTCTTGGTGGGTGAATGAGGTATCTATATTGTGCTCCATATCCCAATCCTCTCTCTCTCCGGCGAATTTTGGTCGAATGGTCTATTAGTTAACCGGAAAAACAAAGACACATGGCGGATTAGTTTTTAAAAATCGGTCACTGTCGACCCGCAATGTTTGCAATTTTTCGGCGTTTTTTCCACGCTTCTATCATCGGTATGACGCTTCATGACCCAGGCTATGTCTTCGGGAGAGGGTTCCTCATCCGCGTGCATACTTAAACCGGCTTGGGTCTGTTGAAATTGGATATGAAGATCGAGTAGCGTCCAGTTCGTGTTCTCGAGTAAATAGCGTTCTAAATATGCGGGCGTACGACTCAGGGCGTTCGAGGCCCCTTCCGGGGTGAACGTTTTTTCGAGGGCGCACATAACCATCACGAACCCCTCGAGGGGCGAAGGGTGTTCTAATATGATCGTCGTTAACATCCGCAATAATTGGTCTATACCCATTTTGCGCGGTCCACGCGAGCGCGTATATATGATATACTGCGTGTTTTTGTCGCATAGAAGATCGGCGCTGGGGCCCACCTCCGATCCGGATGAATTAAAGGCGGCTATCGAGAGCATTATAAGTAGACGGTTCTGAGGATTGGTATGAGAACCTCGCGCAGATGGCTGAATATATACCCGTTCAAGAATGCGTCGTCTGTTTCGACGCAACGGCTGAGCCATCAAAGTTTGAACCGTGCGGTCATAATAACGTGTGTTGGACCTGCGCCTTTAAACTTAAAATATGCCCGACGTGTAGGGGCGAAATAAAAAAAATTCGCGGATACGGTTTGACGGTGAAAATCGCGACTCGAATGGGCCGGGGCTTTTTTAAATCTCTGTGGACATTGTACGAGTCGTTAGAGGCCAACATTCGAGGTTGGTGCGGTATTTGTAAATGGACATGGCTGACTAAAGGGAGCCCGTGTGCGCCGTGCTGCGGGTTGGGTTTGTGCGAACCATGTCTCGCTATTTTTGCGCAGGAGTACGTTAGACGCCATCTTCGGAAGAGGTGCTGCGTCTTGTGCGGACGAAATGGGCGAATTTGCACCAATAAGGACATCGGTTTCACAAAACTGTTCATGAGAGCGGGCCTAGAATGTGATACAGCCCAAACACTGCTTCTCGGGGAAACATGGCGACTCACACCCTATACCATGGAGTTGGTACGCTTATAAAAAAATAGGTAGAGATAACTAGTTTCACAACCAGCATGATTGCAGAATACGTCCTTTCGGATATGTTTTCCCCGGGGGAACCGGATGAAAAGTGGACCTGTGACGATTTTTGTTTGGACTTGCTCCCTCCGCACGTGTGGGCGTACGACGAGGAGAAGACCGTATGCGAGAACATGAAAGCAAGTCGACTCGCCCAGATTCACTATAGACAAGGTTGTTCCCATATATCTATGCTTCATCTTAACGCGAGGTCCCCTTACGCGGAGTCCGAAATCGCGAAACTTTATAAGGACTGCGCCAAACGCGGTATGTTTTTCTTTTTGTCGGGGCGGGTTAAACGCGACCAGACGACTAAAGAATGGTCGCGAGTACCCCAAGATGAGTTAGAAGCGGACAGTTCGGAAGTTACCGCGGATATTAATCTGATCGATAAAATCAAGGTCAACACGGCTCCGCATTATACGGTTTTGGCTTCCAAACAGGCGGTAGTGTCCGGGGTCGAAGGTGCGCAGGACAAGGCGACTAGGCGCCTGCCCACTGACGGTATGGCGTCGTCCGCGCCTGAAATGTTCTTGCAGGGTATCAGTAAATACGGGCGCCCTCCCGGTACAGTGGCGCGGTATAAGAGGGTAGATTACGCGCACATAGCCCACGGACACGGTTCTTATGAGGCGAACGTGAACAGGGCCAATATAAACATGCCGAGGGGGATTCATGATTACGTATGTCTAAATAGAGCGATAGTGAGCAACACGATCCTCAACAACTCGGACGCCAGAGTTAAATTCATCTTGGAGCGGGACAGTGAAAACAATAATTCTTTGACCACGGATTCTGTAATAAGTTCCGTTCGCAACGCATTCAGCTTCAAAAAGCGTGCGTCCGAATCGGGTGCCGGACCGTTTAACCTAGCGCCCAAGTTAGATTTCGGGACCCACAAGATCGTGGAAGAGTATGACGACGACGACACGGACTTCAAGACGTACCACAAAGATAGGGGGTTAGAAAAAACCACGAACGAAGCGTACATGGATGCGGCGCTCCGCCCGATATTGAATGGAAACGAAATACAAGTACATGATCGCTGCATGAACTGTTCGGCCGTTCAGGGCATGAAACTTATGTCCGTCATATGTCGCAAGAGCGGGCAACTTTTAGACCAGCGCAACGGAGACAGGGTTCAAGTCAGCTTAGCGGTATCGAATACGAAGGCGGCACTAGAACGCATAAGTCACTCGTTGGTCTGGGCACCCTTGAACTCCATGACCGATCTTATGTGTTGGAAATTAGGCACGCAAGATATGACCTACGAAGAGGAACAACGCGTTTTTAGAACTATTATCGAGCCTCGCCTAGATCTCGTTATGTCGTCTAGAGATAACTACGCCCAAGCGACATCGTTTTGTCAACAGCCTCCGAAATCGTGCAAGTATTTATCGGAGCCGGCCATGAAGCTTATTAGCCACAAACATGGAAATTCGGATACCGTGCGTCTCTTTAAACCGGCAAAATCGAGGTGGCCGGCATACGTTCGGTCTCAAGCGACCGAGGTTAAGAAGCGGAAAAGGGACGAAACGCACGGGCCCGTATTGTCGCCAAACCCAGCCCGCAACGCCGCCCTTGTGAGAATGTACGAAGTCGGGACGAACATGTATAGGGACCGTTTTGACCTAATACCGCCTGAAAGGAGGCACCTATAATCACAGATGGCCCTTGACATCTGCATACGCGAGAGGTGTGTGTTTGTGTCCCAAGAGGAAATCGTCGAAAAACCGTCGTGGTTAGCGCTAATAAAACCCAACGATGTGTATATGTGTCGTATTCATAAAACAGTACATCTATGCCGTAAGGGTTTAAAAAGACAGACCTGTGTCTTCGACTACGAAAATAATTGCATTTTCTCCAATATACATTACAGAGAGAATGACCTTAAACAACCGAGCGGTGAATATCAGGGGAAGCGTATGAATCGGCGCGCTGCAATAACCGAGCACATCGAACTCAAATACGGGAAAGGTGCGTTCAGGGAAGGGCTTCGAAATTATCTCGTTGACAATGTCGGCTATTTGGAGGGTGGACGGGAAGCGGTAGAATCAATGGTAACCGAAAGCAAGATATCCAGAGTATACTCTGTGTTCTCAATGTTTTTGAATCGTGACAAGAAAAAGAATCGCAAAACCGATACGGCGATCATATCGTCGCTTGAACAACGCTATTCCGAAGCCGGGGTAGTTTTACTAGAGTCTATGACCGCTGATGCGGCTCTGAAACACCAACTGGTGACATCGCTGGGGACTAACAGGAAGGTGGGTGCACAATATAGAAAATACGCCAGACACGCCGTTGCGGTCGACACCACGGATGTATCGTTAGCTGTGCCGTTAGTGGAAAATATACCGTTTACGCGACGTCGTGAGGCTATGTTCGAGCGATTAGAGGGAAGACGAAGATGAGGGGCGTATAGGTGGAGATGATATTGGAACGGCTAGATTTCGCACAGGCCTTCGGATCCGCCTTTACGAATAGGCGGCGGCTTTTCTATGCAGCGCGGAAGGACCTCCCACTGGACGACATGGTATACAGGATCTGCTACGAGAGGGACGGAGTAAAAAGTATGAGCCCTCTATGTTCCATTAAAATGGCTTACATACTTCCGTTCCTGGAAAACCGCCTTATGATCAAACTCGTCCTCACGGATTTCGAGGTGGACCCGATGTTAAGGGTGACGGCGGTCGAATTTATCACGAGAGACGATTCGTATATAATTACCAAGCGTAGTGCGCCGTATGCCAACCCATACGAACCGAGGAGCAAAGTCATCACGAAGATTACGGTTCCAGAAGAAGGGAATGACAATGTTATTATGACTTTCTTAACGGAAGCCCTACATGGGCGAAATTTGGCTTGTGGGAAGCCGAGAGTTGACGTTAAAATCGCTCCGGAAGAAAGGCCGCTTTTGGCCGACAGACCTATCCTCGTGGACGGGGAAGCGCCCTTCGTACCCTACTGGTACGACAGAGATCATTGGACAGTCTTCAACGAAGTTTCTTTCATCGTGTCCAAGGCTGAACAAGTCGTTGCGTTGGTCGAACTGATGACGGCCTATAGGAAAATGGTCGAAAGGATGGCAGAGGGGGTGGCGACTAGTCCCGGGAAGATCGTACCCATAGAGGCCTCCGATCTTGTCTATTATTTCCAACCGGCATTCATTCTTCCTGTCCCGCTTTTACACCCCGTGTGGAACGACGTCTTAACCGAGACCTATGAGACGGCCACAGAGACTTTTATTGCGGAGTATATACGCGAGGCTATAGTCACCAGCGTGGTGAATAGCGCGCCCCCGATTCCTGACATGGAGACATGGGCCGTTGACACGGGTGGCGCCTATTCTTGCACGCGGATTAAGAACGTTTACACGGACATCCCAGACGCTGTTTTTTCTCCGGCTGTGTTCAAACCCATCGTCAGATGGTTCGATGTTAAAAGTAACCCTTTGCGACATATGTTGAACAGAATAGGTAGAGATAGCGAGCCACGTGTAGAGCTGGCCGTTGCTACCCTCTCGCGTGTGGAACACGAAGCGGGGTATACATTTGTGGTGAGCGGTTTCCAGGGATACGACGCGGACGGAACTATGGTAGCTAAACGCGGCAGCGTGGACATAGACGAGCGTGGGCTGGCGGATTTTTATAAAACCGTGGATGTGGTCCAACGGATCGGAGATGAAACGCAGAGATCTCAGCTCATGGAAAAGTTGGTGAAATCCATTAAAGGAGTTATGGGCGCGGCTCAGATACAGCTCTACATCGACCCGAATATGACCATGTATGCGGTACACCCACTCGTACCGAGGGGCCATTGCTTTTGGACCTATCCGTGTGCCACAACACACAGGGATATAGTATTAGGGGCTGCGTTTAACTTGGCGGGCGCTGTGTACGAAAATCTGGTGTAACCAGGAGATATATATATAAAATAACCGGTTATCCGAACGGGTTGAAGAAGGATGGATATATCTAAACGGAGCGGCCCCATGGACATCCCACGCCGATCAACTAGAGATGAAAGATCTTTAGACTTGCCTAACCGTCATTGTTTTCCAGAGGGGGGAAAATTTCGAGTGCCGCACGAGAATGTCTACGGCGGACGCATCATGGTCGAACTGGGCGAGGACGCGGGCCAAGGGTGGAAGATCGCGGGGAAACCGGTTTTGGATGACTTTAACATAGGCGATATTCCGCGAATCAACGTTCGCGTTCGGAAAACGGCCGTGTTCGCCACTTTAAACATTCCTTTAATTATTGCCACGAGGCTGGGGTACGAATTTATAGAGTGGGCTACACTGCGGTACCGTAACCCATTGGTGGTCTTGACGGCGCAAATTGTAAAAACCTTATTGGAGGGATGTAAGAACTGCGGGCAAGAGGATCGAGTAGCAGGATGGTGTCCCGCGGTCTTACAATGCGACGATTATTAAACAGTACTCATATTAATTTTTTTTTTATTGTTGGATTTTATTGTGATCTCGTAGTTGTCGGAGCATATCCCGGCGTTCGCACCTGATAACGTTGTATAAATGGCGGCCCTTGTTTTCTACCGGTAAAAAATCGTGTCCCGATATTTCCAAAAATCGTGTAATGTCGCGTTCGGCTGTGTAGAAAGGGGACAAAACGTCGTGGCCGTAGACGCCCTTAGACAACGTCACCAGAGATCTTAGAGCTCTAAACTCCTCCGCTGTGGCTTTTCTATCTATGCAAACGGTTTTAAAGAGGTGAGATAGAGAAGGTTCGGCGGAAACGGACACGCTCGCGGACACCATTCCATCCATTGTCGATTGGTTCGCGAAAGAAAAAGCGGGCTTAATAACGCTCGCGTAATAATCCTGAGACGTATCGGCTTCATCGAACGTTGTTTCCTCGGTATAGTATGCCACTGTAGGAATATACGTTTTATCCGATGTCACCGTGTTGAAAAAATCCAGTTCTACACTTCCACCTCGGGCAACACTCATCATGCGAAACTGGTGCATAAGGTCCTCAACTCCAGTGTCAGTGACAGCGTCAGCCATTATGACGGCGATATCCAGGTTTGCCGCGAAGAATATAGTCCAAGCCGGGGTTTCGATGTGTGTAAACCCGGCCCGCCGGTTTGGACCGTACGGAGTAGATTTCAACAGGACCGCACACTTAGACGTGAGGACTAAAGGCGTGGGACTGTGGTGCGGGCTATAACGGGAAAAGAAAAACTCGATCAACGCGGGTTCCAATTTCTCTGCCAATGCGGACAAATAATTCGTAATGGGGAAGAGTATGCCGGTTTCGCCGATATAGTTGTACGAGAGTCGGATCCTAATAAGGTGGCGCAAGGCGAACTCGAGCAGGGGCTGTCGGTTGGCAATCCTTGTAGTGTGGTAGGCAGCTGCCAGGAAGGGTGGAACAAGAGCGGGATGTATTCGGTCGAGAACATCGTCTGGTATCGTGTCCGTGTATAGAAGAGCGTCGATAGCTCTAGTGTATTCTTCGTTCACGCGAAGGTCGCCATCATCGCACACGATATACTTATTTTCCGCCGTTTTAAAAATATAAGTACTATCCGGACCACACGCGTAACAGCATTTTCGGGTTATTAAATCCTTCATCGTTTGACGCGGCGATTTTATGTGGCTGCCAATAAAATTGCCCGCTCTGACAAACGCTAGTTCGGATTTCGTCAGTACGGGTGTATCTCCTAAGACGCGTTCGTACACGAACTCGATAATTTCCCGATCGATAGCACGTAGGTCTTCGCTGAATCCTATAACGACCGTTTTTAAATCGTATTCGTCCTGGGGCATGATTTTATTCCTAAAGTGTACGAGAGCGTCCGTGACCCGGGTGAAAACCGTCGATGGCATAGTTGCCACGCTGTTCGCGTATCGTAGCACGTCTACGGCTTTCGGTGCCCGACACGTGAACGGTACGGCGTAGGCGTTTAAGACTTTATCCAATGGGTCGTTTGTATCCTTGTTGTCGATCGAAAGGATATGAAAATATTTCTTGTCGTTGTTCATGGTTAAGACGACGTAATGGCCCGGGGTGACTTCGAAGAGAATCTCGTGGTCCCCATTCGCCTCACTTCCCGTAGCTTGTTTAAGGAGATGATCGCTAAGGCGGACGGCGCATTCCTCCAAAAGATAAACTGCCGCGCCGTAAAAATTGTCGGGGAGCGTACCTTCGGTATATAACGCTGCGGGCACTGGTGCTAACGAATTCGTTAAGATCAACGCTCTCGTTACTACAACCGCGGCTGTTGTTCGCCCGTCATCCGCCAAAAAAGCGACGGTGGAGTGTTCGATATACGTCTTACCTGACTTTTTTTTTATCAACGCTGCGAGCACGCCGTCTTGTTTATAGAATGGGTCTATCACGTTCTCCGTTTCGGGGGTCATATTGGTAGCGCGTAGAACGGCGACGCCGGGATTTTTCCTAACGGCGCTGAAGAGGCGGATCTCGGGTGTGATGGAGAGGGAGCGTGCGGGTAACACGAAGCCGTCTTCTGTGACGGTTACAAGAAGCGATATGTCCCCGGAGAAATCGGCGGCTGTTAGATTCAGCAACGTAGGAGAAACGCCACCGGTAAGCGTTCGAAAAGTTGCCTGCAGGCGGGCAGTAGCCTCCTCATCCGGAAGCTGTAACGCTTCCAGGGTTATCTTCGGTAGTCCTGTGTTGAAAATTCCTTTCAAATGACCCGCTGTGATGGCGCTGCCTTTCACGGCGGCCCCTATCTTCTCTATGTACGGAACTCGGTGAGACATGAGGTGAATAAAGAGCGCGACTCGACTCGTTTCTGCGGGTAGATAGGGGCGTTCCTTGACACGAAACGGAAAAGGAACCACTACTACGTCCTCCACGCTGTCCACATAAGCTACGTCCTGTATGATCGTAAGAGCGGGCGAGTTCTCGAAGGCCGCCTCTTGTTGACCCTTTCGCGCGATGCTGTTGTATACGTCGTCGATGAAATCGTCTCCAACGGCGATCTTTTTCACGATCCTTTTTATAAAAATCGCTGGTGGTCTACTCGGTAGTATGGGTGCCAACTGGTACGGATTGACCGTCTGTTCCGCTATCATTTCCACCACCCCCCACGTTAAAAGGGCGTTCCGTCTAGGATCCGTTATAAACTTGGTCAGGGAACCCTTGTCCGGTAGAAGGGTGATGTCGGGCGGGTGGCTATATTCTACGCGTTTTTCCACGAACGGTATGGTGGAGGGCGATTGGGGCCAATCGTCTTTATTGACGATCCAGTTGATATCGCGCTTTCCGTTCAGAAACTGGAGGAGGTCGCACGGACGTTCTAGGTATTTTATCAGGTCCATGCATCGTGATATACACGCCACGATTTCAAGGTGAGTCGGCGTTATTTTGTCGAGGTCCCCGTAGAGCCATCCGGAGATCCCCGGCACGTTACACTCCACGGCCCAAAGCCCCGGCTCCACGGCAAGAACTAAATCGTCGTTATTCATCATGGCCTGAGTGACTTCGGATCGGACGAGCTCCAAGGACGCGTCGTAGACCATATTTTGTTTTTAGATATAAAAGCTACACACCATCAGTTTGATACAGATTGTCGAAACAATGGCATACCTTCAGAGGCACATAGACGCTTTAAAGAAGGAAATGAGCGAAGCCCCTTTAGAGTTCGGGCAGCTACCCTTCAACGGGGCTCTTATCGCCATGCCGGGGTCGCTTTTCGACACCGAGAACGCGGACCGAGACTCTGTGACGTTTGAGACCTCCATATGCAAAAGCCGGGGTACGGCCGCCCTTCAACTCGTCACACCTGGCACCATTATTCCTATGTTTCCGTCTAGACTCGTCTGGGACAAAGACGAAGAGCTCGCTGTGAACACTCAAGCGACACCCATGTTAGACCGCGTGGTGGTTTTTTCAGGGGGCGAATGGTTGGAATCTAGGTGGGTCCCATCCGTTGGTGGCCTCGAAGACGACGCCATATGCGCCCTCTTCGATAAAATCAAACGGGTGGACCTCACACCCCGCGTGCGCTCTACCCCTTACGGTATCGTGGGCGCCTTAGAGATTACTAGCGATAGTAGCCAGTATAACCACATGATATTTGAAAAATACTTCGCCGACATCCCCCAACGCGACAGGAACCTTTACGTTCTATATATGGTTGCGGATCCTATCACTATGACTTGTTTCGCCAAAAAAGGTGCTCTGGGCGGGGTGGATATCAATCGGGGAAATAAGAAACGCAAAGGGGGCAAGATCAAGGACGATGACGTCTACGTACATAACACCACCTTCGCCATACCCGTTGACAACGAGCGACTCAATACCCCCGTCGATCTTCCCTCTTATATGAGGCCTCTTTACCACGGGAGCAACGATCTTTTCCTGAATGCGGAAGATAACGCGGCTCACGTCTACGGCCATGAGACCTTGACAGCCGATCCCACACTTTTAGCCTTTCACCAACATTACAAGAAAATAGCCGGCGAAGTTGACGGTATGGATAGCATACCCGTATGCGATTACGCGTGGAGCGCTGCCACGGCGCTTCTCGTCAAGCATTTTCTAGCACCCGTCACTCTTCCCTTTAAAGAGGGTTGGAATACCAAGGATTACGTCGTGGCAAGACTGGATTTCATCAAGGACGTGATGATAAATATGGCGCCCACAAAGATTTCGGAGGGAGTTAAATGTAGGGATTTTTTTGCGAGCGCGGGAGTTGGTTGGATGAATAGCAACACGATCTCACCCAGTGTTTTCAGATCGTATCGGCGAGACAGCGCAGATCCTGTTGTACAACAGTACGGCGAGGGTAACAATAAGACGCCTTGGCTTCTCACGGATCGTGCCTGCGTGCTGACCTCTGCCACAAGGGGATTTACGATGCAAACCGACGACGGGGTGAACGAAAAGGATTTTAACATGGTAAGTGCGCTTAGCGACTCTCAGACCAAGGTCGTAGCCGCCCTAGACATGACTCATCACATCTCGCACGCGGAAGGTTTTCAAACGAACGAGGAAGTAAACGGCGAAATCGGAGACAGCACTAAAAGCGACGGAGGTCCGGGTACGCGTAGACTGAAGATGGCTGTTTCAGCTATGGGCGATAAAATGAGTTTACCCATGTTAATACTGGCCCATTATGGAGGTGATGTAGGTGCCTTCAAGAGTCAGTTTTTACGACGCCTTTTTTTCATTATAAAAAAATCGCCTCGGGTTCCCGGCAACGTAAAAAACCTCTTTGTGCCAAACGTCGGCAACAAGGAAGAGGAATGCGATACAATTTGCGGGGCCTGTGATCGCCCCTTCTATGCAATAGACGACAACGACAACCTCGAATGCTGTTTTTGCTATGTCATTATAAGAGCCATCGCGGAAATGTCCAGAGAGGCGTGTACCTACGCGAAGATCATGACCACGTACTCCAACCATTTTACGAATCTGGCTCCTGGTCACGGGCAACCCGGCAAAGTGTCCTATAGTTTCGCAAACACCTTCAGAGTCAACGAGACCCACACGAAGTGTGGGCAGTACGGCAACGTACTTATATTGCACGACACTAAAAAGGATGGGTTTGGAGTGGTCGCGCGTAAGGAATCCAAAAATAAGAAACCGGCGGAGGGGGAGGTCACTGCTCAGGTCGACGAACAAGCAGTAGAGGACAAGAGGTATGAAGAGGCGCTCGAATTGACCAGGATCGTACGAGAGATGTACCATATGCACCCCACTCCGTTCAAAGACGCCATATCTACAGATGTGTGTTCCGAAATTTTCCACCCGGACGAATCTTCTCTCACCGGAACAACTGTAAATAGGGCGTCGAAAACGGTTGCGGTGCTCGCTGAAGTAGAGAAGAAGCCTTATATGGAGAATTCCGGGAGCTTAATATCCGGTGCGGTGCGTTTTAACGCGGCTAAAACTTTAGCAGGTGTCTTCTCGGGAGAGCCTAGACTCGACGAACCTGTCATCATTGCGCCGCTGTGCGCAGGCCGGAAGAAAATAGTTCTCAAACCGTGCGTGTTGCCCGACGACGGTCAAACCTTCGAAGATAATATTCCTTTCACCCGTACCTTGTTCGGGGCTCTGCCGCCCGCTAAGAAGAGGAAGCGTAACAAACTCTCGGCCGTAGGCAGACTGGCGGCTGCTGTATGCGAGCACGTAAACGAGACCGGGAGAGCTGAAATCGGCACTGTAACGCCCGAACACGCTCAGGTACTGGCAACCATTGGTGACGAATCTTTCGTAAAAGTTTTGAAACAATTTCTCGCGAGGGCTATGTCGGGAACGACGGGCGATAACTCCGCGAAATACGGGCCCACATACCGCGCCATCATGGCTTACATCGAATCTTTGGGTGCACATGTGCGAACTATCGCATCCGACCTGGCCTCGCATTTGACTATGACGCCCGAAGAACTTGACAGAGCGGAGAAAAGAATCAGACACCACCAAAAAGGAATGTCTAGAACTGTCAACTCGTGGATAGACCCCCAAAGCACTTTCAACTCTACACAACGCAGTTCCGAGACCAACACGCTCTTCGCCCTTATTTCTCATATTTTTGACGTCAGGCGAGCCTCGGGCGACGCGGAAACTATATCTCTCACACCTATGAACATCAAAACGTTTCTCAGAGGGAAGAACGCCCCTGAAAGTAAAAGAATCTCGGTAAAAGTTCCCAGCTCTATGCCAGAAATCGTCGAGGAGGAAGGGGCCAAAATCTTATACAGGATGAACCGTGTTGCTGAACCCCCATGCGACCTTACCGTGAATTTTGATATGCCGATCAAACTGTCGGTGAAAATGGAAATGTTTCAATTCGAGGCCAAGGAAGAGTGCGAGGATGATTGGAGTAACGTATCTACGACAGAAGATGGCGCGAAATATAAACCTTTCCAAATATTGAAACCCGACCAAGTGACGAACTTTGTGTCTAAGCCCGCACACGTGCTGGCGGCCGAAGTCATCCGGTCCGATCTAGCTCTAAGCAAGCTGGGACTTCCCGATTCCACGTCCGATTGCTACCATAATAGAGCGGTTTCGTACGTGATGGAGTACCTTCTGAATAAGGGGAAGAACAACGAGTACCAACACCCGGCTCTTATCAAGAGGATATTAATGGACATACGCTCGGTCGTAGATAAAAGCATCGCTGACATGAAGTTAGCTATGGAAGTTTTAAAAAAATACATCTGGCCAGAAAACGCGGACAAGTGCTGCCAGTTCATCGCTCATATCTCTACCAAAAGAGCCGTGGATCAATATCTCCAGAACGTTTTAGAACACAGCCCGGAGTTGACGGCTGTTATGCATGCCATAATAGTATTGGCGGAACTCTATGGGGTGGGTTTCAATTGTAATTACGGTTTATACGACGGCGAATACGAACGGGATACCGGTCTGGTACAGGTAGTGGTCGCCGGGGCTTTGCGCCTCTTCACGGGACCTAAGGGCGGAGATCTATTGAATCGACCGAAAGACCAGCCACAAAAAAGAACGAAGCCGTTGAAGACTACGCTAATGGACTGGTCCATCAAAACCGACGAACGCATCGGTTTCTCGACGTTTTCGGATATCGGCTCTTTCGTTATGTCCGAGGTTATTATGCTTTCGGCGTTTAACAGCTACAATGGCAAAGGGGGTAACACCGAAACCTTTACCAAACTAAAGTCTCCGCGAGGTTTTATGAAAAACAGCGTCCCGGCCGTGGTGACCCAGCTGCGAGGTGAAGAGGTGCACAAATGCCACTCTATTATCAAACGGCACATGATACATTTCGCGCAGCCAGTGCGCGGAGGATCACTTCCGGTTAGGGATATGGTGCGTTTTCAGACTAGCGAATATGTGGCCAACCTAGTCGAGAACCAAAAAGTTACCCCTAAGAAACTGGCAGCGTATTTCGCGCAGGAGAACGGAATCGAAACCGACGAGGGTGGGCGCGTCGCCCATATGGATGAATCGGCCATCATAGCCAAGATAGCCGAGACCTGTTTCCCGGACGAGAGCTTGGCCGATGTTACACGTTCAATCGGCGATATTATTTTACCCGTCTTTGTCGGCAAAATAGTAGAGGACGATGCCGTTTTCGATTTTGGCGATGAGAACGATGAGGACGACGACGATGATGAGTAAACAGCAACAAAAAAAAAGAGGGTTAATATAATTTTGGTAAATAGATGTTTCTTTTTTTTTTCCTTTATTGATCGCGAACGTCGTAAGCTTTGGCCAAGACGGCTCTAAATGAGCTAGAGCAATAACCCCTGTCTTTGAATTTCCCATAATAATAGCCGCGGGTGTAGTATAGAACGTTGTTGGGTAGTTCCCTTGCAGGGTCTTCGCCCGGTCTCGGGTTTATTTCGTCGCCATCTACTATACATGTGTCGACTGAGCCGACGGTGACGTTCGAGAGTGCCGGTATGACTCGGCGGGTGAGCTCTAGATAAAGGACGAATAACATCTGTCGGCCCCATTCCACGATCATGGCGCTAACCATCCTGTCCAACATGGCTTGACGTGGCACCGTCCATTCGTGACCGTCTTGTATAAACTGATGTTGTTCCGCGGTCCGTTGGGATATCTGCGCCTCTAACTCTTTTATTATGCCCAACAACTCGTCGCTTTTCCCCACGCCGCGCGCATCGGAGAACGTGGTCAATTCAAACAGAGCCCGTATATTACCCCCCTCGCATCCGAATAAATACTGATGGAGCACGTCTACCATTGGTGTATTATCAGTGTCGACTGTTCTGAATCGCCTCGGCATACATATGCGGTAAAACTCGTCTCGCAGAGTCGGGAGACGACCGGACCCCAAATCCTGGGATACAACGCAGACGGTCTGACTGGAAAGTGCTGATTCTAGTCTGTCGTCTTCCGCCGTTTCTATCCAATATTTCGTGGTCTCGAGAAACATGACCTCTAAATATTCCGGTTCTATAGACGAGAATACGATCTCGTTTACAATGTTGGAGAGGCTGAGAGTCGGCTCTTTGACGACGTCCTCTACGAGGTGGCGCGTCTCTTCGTACGATAAGGTGCTTACGTGAACGACTTGAGAGTCACCAGCCGTTGTTCGGTTACGTTCTTCGCACATGGACACTATGTCGTCTCCGCTCATGGACTGAACCATGTTTTCGAGATCTTCGCCGCAGTTGATCTCCACTTCGAGCTTGCCCGGTGCCGCCTTAGAGACGATCGCGTCATCGGGGGGCGAGTGTATCATCTGTACCATGTCGGCACCGTGAATAAGCCCGCCCGCATTCAAATACGTCGCCATAACAGCGGTTGTGATCGCATCTCTGTCACTTAGGTCGCGGCGTTGGTGATCTTTGGAACATTTTCGAAGGACGCCCGCTATGGGGTCTCCGCGCATACCTAAGAGGTTAAGGTTGGCTTCTATTATCAAATCTGCGCCCTGTTTAGTTGACGCCCGGTCGGTGAACTCCCTGACAACGCTGGCCGCTCTTTCTCCGACAGCGGTATTACCTCCGGCCGTCGTGAGCCATAAACGCGCATCGTCTTTGGTGTACGCTTTAAAGGCGGTTTTCTTAGTGGACCCGTCTAGGGCACACGCGCCCACCATGACGTCTATATACCTTTCCCCCAATCTCGGGAGTACGGTACAGTCCAGTATGTCGGACATAGTTGGAGAGAGTTACCGACGCGAAATGCGTTAGATACCAGGGGTCAACCTCAGTAAATTAGTAGTGTAGGTCGAGCTCGTTATATCGCTGTAAAGGGTGACTGAGCATATTATAGCCACGGCTAAGTCGTCCGTCGCGTGCGAACGTTTGCCGCTTATTTTATAGCTCTTACGTCCGGTCGGCGTGGTCATTTTCCGTATGGTTAGGGCGTCCATTTTATCGGCTATGTGGGTGGGTATATTCACTTTGCCTGTCAGCGAGAACGAGATGAGTAATTTGGCCAGGGTAACATCGCTGGTATTGGCGGACGACTTGTTATAGCAAGAGTAGAAAAACTCGCAAAATCTCTTCACTTTATCCGCCCCGAGTCTATACCCCAAATTATACGACGTGTTAGCGCGTTCGTCATATATCTCGTCTAGCTCGTCTTCGTCGCGGATCATGCTCCGTATGACAGAACTGTGTGGGGTCGTAGAAGGGCTATAAATCGTACCGTTACCGCGTACCATGATCGCGTTCTCCGGACCCATCCTGCCTGCGCGAGCAGCGAACCTGTTGTAAGGGTCGAACCCGTCTACGTCTCTCTGCGCTAGTTTACGCCGCTTGCTCTCCCTCAGTTCTTCTCGGCTTTTGCGTTTAGGGCCGATTTCGATCACTGTGCATAAGATGGTGACTTGGTGGGCGGCTAAGTGAAGGTACGTCTCTTTCTTCAAAAGTTTCCCGCATATGACCCAAAAACGGTCTAAAGATATGCTGTTGGCCTCCGGAACCGCGATGAACGATTTGAAAAAGCCCCCGTATGTTTTTGTTATCGCACTTACCGCGGTCATAAACACCGTGGCAAGAGCTAGTGACGAGTCCATGCTTTCCCGTTCAACCCAGGCTGTTTCGAATTCTTCCACGGCCAATATGACGTATCGGTATTTCAACTTGTCCTCGTCGTTCTCTATCCCGCGTGCCACGAACGACATCGCGTGGTGGGATTGGTCTCTGTCTGTGGGGGCCGGGTCTATGTAAACGACGACGTCCGTGGCAAACACGATATCGCTTTTAGTGGCGAAGTAAACGTAATCTTTTACGGGTATACGCTCTAGTATTATATGAGTTCGCCCCGGTATACTAGTTAGTGTGATCTTGGACAAATCCACGCGGTCTAGGTCCTCGGTATTCATACCCGGTGGAAGGACTCCTATCTCGGACATCATGGCCAATTTGCTTTGCTCTTTGGTGTTCTCTTCTTCGTTACCGATGCGCTTCGAGAAGGCTGTCGACAACTGTTTGAAACCGGTATCGGTGTTGATGTGCAGCGGCTGCGAAAAAAAATGGCACGGACATCGCGTGACGGTCAGCCTCTCGGCTCTAATCATAGCCAGGCAGTGGGCCGAACAGACGTAACATACGTTGCACATAAGCATTTCATCCATCCTAACGCTGCCTAGGTCTACGAAGGTCCTCGAATCCTGACCACTTTTCTGAGACGACATGCATATCATCCTGGTCTTACCGGTGGCTAACATTGGCATAACCTCGGAATATATGGCGGGTTTGATGAAGTTTGTCTCATCCACGTAAATCAGGTTGAAGGTTTGGCCGCGTAGCGCGTGTTGTTTAGCGTATACCCTACAGGTTAGCTTATTCACCGATACCCTAAGGCCGCGGTCTAGGATGCCCGTGTGATCGCGTTTGAAAAAGTGTACTTCAACGGTCCTGTTCCGTTGGCGAGACGCGCTCTCGCAGGCGTAGTAGTAGTCGCCAGGGGTGACCTCCCCGCCCGAGTTTTTCCGGCGCTTGTTAAACTCTTCGAATTGATATCGATTATATAGTTCTATCAGGGACTCGACGTGTTTGCTCACCATGCCGTATGCGGTGTCAACCAAGGACAGATCGTGAGCGGTGTAAAGCGCCAGAGTGCCCGCGTTTGGACACATCGCTAGGCATAAAGCTATTAGTGTCTCGCTGAACGACGATTTGCCGCAACGTCTAGGCACTACGTAACCGGACGTTTTCGTATCGAAGCGTTTGGAGATCATCTTACATTTAACAGGAGTCAACCAATCTAGTCCGAGTACGTTCTTTACGAAACTAAATATAAGCTCCCTGTATACGCCCAAACCGCATCTTTCTATCATGGAGAAGAGCGTGTCTATGAGCATGAGTTGTTGAAAGGGTAATCGATAGAACTTTTGGGCGGCCATCAAATCACTGCCCCCTTTCGACGTCATCGTGAGCAGTTTGTACCACCTGTTATCCGTATAACAATTTACGAAAGTGAAAAAATGGTCTAGTTCGCGCTGTTCGGTCTCTGTTAGATTGAAGGGCGAGCGGGTTGTCACCACATTTACGCTGTCTCCGATTGTGAATTGCGCGGCGATCCGATCTGCCACTCGTTTTGTCGCCACTCGTCGCTTTTTAGCGGTTGCGTCGCATTTCGAGGCTCTCGGTAATACCGAGTCTGTCATGGTAGGCGAGTGCATTAAACCCGTACAGCGCCCCGATATGATCTCGATTCCTGCGCATGGCGTATGGTAGCCCAAACCCGGCGTAAAACTCGGAGGTAGTACGAAACGGTCGTATCTACTCTTAATGATGAAACTCCGCTTCGAAAACATTTCTTACACTATAAAATCCCTATTACCCCTATTCCTGGTTATCATTAGTGTGAATAGACCCGTTGAATAGACATGTATTCCCTATCCATGAACCGTGATCGCCGCGATTTGGAGACTATTACAAGTCAAATCTCCAAGATGGAAAGTAAAGCTAACAAGATACGAAGACACATGTCGGACTGCGAGGATTACGGGGACGTAATGGCCAGTCTAGCTGATATCGACATAGACACTATTTCTGGGACGCGGGCACAACACATACTACATAGGGTTATTGAAGCCTGTATGCACCGGACCGAAACGGGTAAAGAAGAACCCGGTGTAGCGACTGGGATAAAAGCCCGTGCGTATGCCGATAAGCAATCGGCATACTTCAGGCAATTGGCGAAGCGAACTGGGACGGGAGCGGTATTCGAGCGACTCTGTCTTGTGATCGACAAGGTCGTGCCTGAGGTAATCGTTAATGCGGTCAAAGAATCGGAGAACCATGGCTTCTTCGACGGTGTTTCCCGCGGCCAGGGTCGCTACGATCACGTCGTTATGCAGCAACCCAAATTTCCGGAGATTAAAAAACTCGCCGAACGTATGAGGGCCAGTCAGTGGAACGAAAGCGAAATTAAACCGGGAGACGATCTAAAATCGTGGCGGAAACTTCGGCCTCACGAGCGGCACAGCGTTGAGGAAGTATTGGCCTTTTTCGCCGTCGGGGATACAGTCGTCAGGGACAACATATCGATCTTCAAGGACGCTTTCCCCTTACCGGAGTTTCAAGATTTTTTCGATCAACAGATCGTTAATGAAAGCGTACATCAGACCGTGTATAACAACTACCTGTCCACGCTCGTCGAAGAGCCTCGGCGAACTGAACTCTTACACGCATATTCCGATCCCTCACATCCCGCCTTGAAACGGAAGATCGAATGGTTACAGAACATCATGAGTGCGCGTAATTCGAGCTTAGGCGAGAAGGTCGTCGCGCAGATCGCGATGGAGGGTATCTTATTCTCTTCTTCGTTCGCTCAGATGATGAGATTCCCGGGAAACGAGATGGCGCAGTTGGTATTGGGTAACCGGTTTATCAGACGAGACGAGTCGTTACATTGCCTTTTTTATATTAAATTGTGGCAACTCATGGAGAACAAACCGTCAGTCGAGCGCACCAGGGACATACTTTTGGAAGCCGTAGACGTCGAAGAAGAGTTTGCCCGAAGTGCTATTGTACAGGACGCGAGGAATATGAGGATATGCGGTATGATCCAACACATCCACGCCACAGCCAATTTATGGTTCGAGGCCATGGGGTTTGACGCGCCCTTTCTGGACGGAGACGGGACACCAGAAGTCACACCGTTCGGTTTTATGTCCACGAACGAAGCGGATACGAAGGCTAATTTTTTCGAGATAAAACCTACCGAGTATAGTATCGGTGAAGGACGAGTCGATTACGGCTTCATAGACGACACATGAACATGGAAGAAAATAATAACATATATTTAGTCTTTTTCCTTTTCTTTCTTCTTACGCCTCTTTTGGGGAGAGTTTAGTGAGCGCGGTTAAAACGGCCTTATTTTGTTTGTCTCGTTTTTTATCGCGCGCTTCTATTTTACGATCCGCTCTCCAATCGGTAAAGATTTTTCTACAATTTGGCACGAACAAGCACAGTGCCAGTAAAAAAGCCAATATCGTCAATCCCGTTTGACCGAAGATGAATGCTAGGATCTCTCCTACGTTCCCACCGAACACGCCCGTTGTTAAATCCTCGACGGCTTTTCCCCAGTCCGTTGCCCTGTCCACTTCTTGATCTGTGAAGTCGCACGCTTTTGATAATCCTTCTTCCACTTTGTCCGCGTACGCTTTGATTCCGGCTTTCGAGAATTCGGTGGCCTTCCTATAGTCCACGCCGTATTCATGGCTGGCCTCTATCCAATTGCTTACGTTGTCCACCACCTCAAACTTAATTTCGGGCACGGGTATGGGGGGGAAAAACTGGTCGATACTTTCGGTGTAAGACCGCACCCCTTTTAAGTCTTCGGGGTCGACGAAGGCTCTTAACATAGCCATATTTCTGTGGTAAATCTGGGTAATTGTTGGTATGCCGTTATCATGAACGGAACACCCAGTCCATCGTGGGGGTATGTGGAAATGGGTGGCGGTGAGTGAACACATACAGGGCACCTTAACCCTACACATATTGCACGGGGATACGTGTCTGGTAGGATAGATTGGTGATGAGGGACAATTTAATAACCAATCGCGAGTATCGCCTCCGCTGTGTACCAGGAACGTATTGTCGCTAGTTAGTTGTACGGCCGAGCCCAAAGGCGGATTCTTGGTGTACCCTATGTCGCAGTACTTTTCCACGCCATCGTGGTCATCGGTGAAAATCGCGAATGCGCATGTCGTGTCCGTCATCGACCTAGATTTGCTTACCGGTAAACCGTGCCCGCAACTCTTGATACCGGCGACGCTCCCACGACAGGTCAAATAAAGGGCTGTACTGAGCTCGACGTATGTAGTCGAGTCCTCGCTAACCCCTATGAAGTCCGGCATGTTTTTAACGATCGTATAGCCGGTATCGTTTGTGTCGCCATTTTTTGGGAGGCCAGCTAAAACCGGCACCGGGAAACGGTCTACACGGTATAACGGCATTCTACCCTTTGTGCGGTACATGGGCATCTCTAAAGTAACCAAGAGATGTGTGCTAGTCCTGGCGTACGAAACGTGTTTGATTTTGTAGTAAAACGCCGGATCACCGCTGAGTAGTGTATATTGGGAATAGATGCCTTCGGTTAAAACGCGGCTATTTATGTAACTCAATATTTTCTCAACCATTGGCTCCGTTATAAGTCCAGGGGAGAGGAATCCCGAGGCAAGGTTAACAACGCCTTCGCTCCACATCTTGTTCAGCCGATACCAGTCCTCGGCGATCATCTGTATTCGTATAAGAGATGGGTCTAGTTGGGAGACGATACGCTCGGTTATTTTCTTGAGCGTAGAGAGTTCATCTTGGAGATGTTGCGCGCTTCTGTTAAAGTCCAAGTGGTGTTGCCTTATAGCGGCCTGCGTAGCGACAACTTTTGCGACCAAGATCGTACCCTCGCGCGTTATGGCGGTACCCCTGGCGTCCACGCCAGCTAAAACGCTCGAAAGTTGGCGGGTATAACCGAGGATGGAATCGTAGTTGTCCCTGACCGCGCTGCCCAGTGCATGCAGATGACGTCTGAGAGCTTTCATCGCGTTTGGTCCGGGCTGATGGAATAAGTCGGCCAAAGCCTGTCCTATTGAATGCGAAGAGTGCTCGTCGTTTTCGTCGGAGCCCGCGTACTCGTCTAAAACGGAGTTTACTTCGGTTGGCGCTTCCCGCTTGTGACGACTTGTCGTGGCGTTCCCGGCGAGTTCGGCTAGGGTCGTTATTGGAATGGTGTCCAGCGCCAACCCTAGTTCCTTCTTTCCCCGGGCCCATCTTTCATAAACAGCTACGTTAGTCCTGCCTATGAGATAATTTATTTCATTGCAGATCGATACCATATTAGCTACAAAACTGTCGCAGGTGATATTGGGTATTTTTTGTATGGTAAATTGGGGAATTTCTAGCACCCACGTGTGTGTATAAAACCCCGTGCCCCCTGAGTCCAATATTTCACCCACTCGGTCGAAGTTTATCCCATAACCCGGCCTTTGCAGAGTGAGACGCTCGTCGCCGCAAACGACGCACACCATAGTAAACCATATAATAAACATACCCTTATACGTAAGTATAATACGAAGGATTTACGCTAGATAGGGAAGTTTATCCGCATTTTTTTCCCCTATTTTTCGTATATCGCCGATCCATCGGTGCTTCACATGCTCGGCGAATCATGCGCCAAAGATCTCGATCTAAACCCGAAGTGGATGTCGTGATCTCTTAACATATGTTCAATAATCAAACTCCGCTGAGAAAATTTACAGCGATGTACTTGAAGGCCCACGTCTACCGCGTCGGCTATGAAAGGTAGCATACAGGAGTGATTGTTGCCCTGGTACACGTTCGTTTCTACGGCTACCCCTCTTGCGTTTACCGCGCACATAACATCGCTTCCTGGGGAGATATGGCGCCATAATGAATCCTGACACGTTTGACCGGGGGGTAAGACGGTTTCGACTCCCCTCAATACGTCTCTCATGAAAGGGAACTTCGCCTCAGCCCAGTCGTGTAGACATGAAATCATGGCATCCCAAGACACGAGCGGACCGTCAAAGTTGTACGTGTAGAGAGTAGAATCTTCTTTCCGCATTTTTTCCGATATGGCAATTACCGTGTCTTCCGGGTAAACGTTGTTACCGTCTTGAAACATTTCGAGTATCTCTTTCGCCGTGAACCGTTTCAGTCCACCGGGTCGACGACAACCGCTGATGTTCCCGTATCTAGTACGGTTAAAGGCGGTTCTCTGTCCGGGTTTATCCAAACCGTCGTATCCCTTTCGCTGTTTTCTCTTGGTCTCTACTGGGCACCGGTGGATATAATTAGTACATATCCTCATACCCGCTTCGTGTCCCATCGACACCGCCTTGGCTCTGTTCCTGGACTGCGTGGTAAGATCGCAGAGGATGGCGCGCATCTCTGGGATGTTAGAGAGGTCGCACCAAACGCATCCTCCGGCCATACGTCTTACGGTGTTAAAATCGCCGTTCTCTTTATATGTATCGTGGTGGTTGCAGAGGCTGTGTAAGACCAAGACAACCTTTATCTTTCTAACCAGCTCAGTCCAAATTGTGGTTTGTTCCTCATCAATGGCAGCGTTACGTTCTTCGGTGGTTTCAATGGAGTGCGTGTTATTTTTCCTGCCCGTGAGACTGAAAAGAGAACTTACCCGCGGTCCCGTCCCTGTTAGTACGAGGTCGGCGCCGGTTCTCTGTGTCCCTAGCTGTTCTCGCGAAGATAGGACCCCGCGCGCGTCTCGTTCTCTCTCGCCGGTATAGTCGGCCACAGTAACGCCGATCTGTCCAGTGGCGTAAAGGTCGTCGCACATGAAAGTTGTGTGGTTCACGTGCTTACCCACGGTCTTATCGAACCACCTCCGGGAAACTAATAGGCGCGTGTCTACGGGCATTGTTTTGTTGTTAAGCGTGGTGGAAATATCGCCCCTGTTGCTGTAAATACAAGGACCCACCACCCCGGTATCTGTCCCGTGTTTACCTCGGCACGTATACATACGTTCGTATACGTATTTGTTCACGAAAGAGTATATTTCGTCTAAACATAGCTGTTCATAATCAGTTCTCTCTTCGGAAAATGAATCGCGTTGTCTGAACATACTAACGTTGAGTAAGGCGTTCTCCGTCGCACCTACAATAGACTCGTCTCCTCGCATGAGCGTTTTACAGCAACCTACTATCAGATGAAAATATACTGACAGCGGGTCGAACTCTCGTACGGCTTCTCCGACATCCATGTCGGCCGCTATCGCGTACCAGGATAGCGCAGTTCCTACCGGCGTGACGGCCAATCTAGACGTCACACCGCGGGTTCCGTTAAATCCGGTCCTCATCGCGTATCTGCATATCGCGCAACCTCGGGAACGATCGCGCATCGCGCCGGAGCTCCAATGCGTTATGTAAGAGCGGCACATATCTATACATTTGGAATCGGGTGCGAGGAGCTGTCCCATAAACACGGCAACTCCTTCCTCGCGTCTCTTACCGTCCATGTGCTTAGAATTTCTTTCCCGATTCGTCGCCCGACAGTATCGGGATCGCGCACGATACTGGTTTAATATGTGGGGTCTAGGGGACACGGTGTCTCAAGACGAGCGCAGAAAAATGTGGGCCGATTTAACCTCTGAAGATACGGATATAAATAGCCATGTGGACTATTAGTCTCCTCTCATTTTTTTGGAAGAAACGATGACGGTATACATCACTGTATATTGCGACGGCAATACAATAACCGCGTTCTCGGATTCTTCGGTTAAAAAAGGAAAGTTGTCATACGACGAAGACGCCATATCCCGTCTTCGGAAAAACTTCATCGAGGGGACACGGACGGTATCTGGGCTGCTCGTATACACCTTTTACGGTTATCCAAAAGGCCTCTTGAAAAAACGGAAGTCTGTCGGCAATCAAATAGTTTTTACTATAAAAAACGGCCCCGGAGACGTGTTTCATTTCGGACATCCCGAGAATGAAAAAATTCTCTTGGCCGCTTTGAAGATCAGGAAAGATGTGTCGAAACCGGACGACCTCTCCATCTTCGAGATCTTAGGCTTGGACACCGGTGACAAAACCGTTCTCGCGCGTGTCCGGCACTTTACTGAGATTGTGGAAGAGACACCGCCTCGCAACAACATACCCAAAGCGATCGAAATAACCGCCGGCCACCTATTCGTTTTCAAGAGCGAAAAAGCTGTCAACAGCGCGTGGGCTAATTTAATTAAGACCGGATCTATCACAACAGAGGTGTTTCCGGATCACGAGCTACTGGCAGCCTGGGTCAAATCGCAAGGCCGGCAGACTATGATAGAGCCCTTCGTAGGCCACATACTTCGAACCCATATAAATTGGGTAGATTCCACGTCGTTCGTGTGCGACGATGAACATATGGTCCCGGTTTGTAAACTTGAGTTGACACATATCGTACTCCCCCCGGGTAATAAAACACTCGTATCGATTGCTCCCACACACGCCGTTATAGCCGTCGAGGACAGAGGTTTGGTTTACGCGTCGCCTAATTTGGAAGGTACAGAGATGCCACAAAAGTTTGACCGGTTCATGACCGCTCTAAGAAAGAACACCTCGTGGGTAGCGCGGGTAGTGCGAGCGCTATCGCCAATGATAGAACAACGCCCCACGCCCGAAAATTGGCGTGCCGGTTTCGGGCTGCTTTGGTCATGCATCATGGAGGACGAACCCGTGGTTAAACGCGGTGCAAAAATTAGTGACTATAAAGAACTATCCGTACCCGGAATACATCCACCAGAGGTTCGGGTGAGGAGGGAACTAAAAAAGAAAGGTGCAGGACACGACAATATTCACACGCATAAGGCGCTGCTGGCCGGTATAGACGCCGCAGACTTAATAGACGGATTTTACGATCTGGTGAGGGTTTTACTCACGCGATAAAATAAAAAAAAAATCAATTATTTATCAATTCAATTTTTATTTGCGCACGACGATCGCCTCTGTCTCCACATCTTCACTCATAGTATCCATGAAGCAAGTCATATCCCACGTCTTAGCCATGTGAGAGTGATGTAAGAGCTGCATTCGGATTTGTCTTACCGTTTCTCTGAGCTCTTTCCTCAATACGTTGTCGCTCGTTACCTCAGGCCCGTCAAAAGACGTCTGTATGAATATCTGATCTCCGTTCTTTCTGTCGGTAAACACCGCGCGCAATTTAAACACGAAAGGGAACGGATGGGGACCTAAGGCGGTGTGTACGTGTTCAAGGTACAAGGTAACCATATCCTCCCATACTTTGTCGGCTCGGTGTCCCATAATGTATGCCTGCGAAATTTTGACCGTGTGAAGAGATATGCCGTGCTCAGAACCGGTCGGTCCCATGTGGGTTAGGCGGTCTCTCTTCGGTCTAGCGGCGCCAACTTTTTTGGCATACGCATACATGTTAACACCGGGAACATACAATGGCGCTGGGTCACTGGTTGACATTTTTTGTTTATAAGGGATGATAAAAACAATTGGGTGACGTTAAATACCGGAGAACATATCCCCTCCGACTATTTTTCGCGCCGCGCTTGTGGGTATTCTGTACGGCGAAAGTACTGCCATCTTCGAAGGGTTCCATGGCAGATAGACGTCCCCGCTCGATTTGAACGGCCTGGCGTCGGCTTCGTTCAGAGTTTTATCGTCCGTAAAGTGACTGTAAGGTACGCTGTATCCCATACGAGCGGGAACGTGTAGATCGTCAAGACCGCCTTTGCCCCTCCTGTTGTACGGAACGTAGGGTAAACTGACGCGCTCCTCGCGGAGTTGTCGACCCAGTGAGTTTTGCATGGACTTAGACTCCGTGTCCGTGAAGAGACCGATGTGAGCGTTGCCCATATCCATAGCGCGCTCCAAAGTTAAAGTGGTGTCACACACAGGCGTCTCTGATCTCGTGTCGCAGATAGTTTCTATGCGCAAAAAATCGTGGTCTTCGTGGCCGATGGTCGTTCCACTAGGCGTGTACATCTGGTTGTAGACAGCGCCCAGATTACTAAAGTAAGGGTTCCTACTTTTGACCTCGCTTTGGTAGAAATTACGGAAGGCTATGGAGGACACTGGTTCTGCCGTGGCAGCCTCGTGAAGGGCGATGCCGGTGTAAGGCATAGGTGCGTTGCTCGGTTTTTCGCACGGCCTGATAATACCGATATACGCCTCTTCTGGTTTGTAGTAAGAACCTTTGTATATGGTTGCCAGACGGTCGTCTTCTGACCGTAAGAGTTCACGTTTCATAATCTCTTTGGATGTCTCCAAACCCTTCAAGCCGTCGATAAGCCGAAGGAGATCTCCCGCGGTAGATCTAGTAATTGAGTCGATGGCGACACGTGGGCGACCGTCAGCTTTGGTCGCCATGCCTCCGGCTGTAGGGTTGGGCCAAGCGGCTGTGGCTATAACCGCGGCGCCGCCGTACATGTTACTTACGGTCTGTATCTGCACGGGTACGGTACCTTTAATAGCTCCCGAGGCCTCGACGTTGACGCGTATGTTCATGGGAGTGACGATCATTCCCATGGCGTTTGGTTTGCTGACAATGATGTCGTTCGAGATGATGTTTTCTTTGCGGATAAAGTCCACCGCCAAACCAGTCGGGATACGTCTGTATATGTCCTCTGCAAAAGTTATCGGGTATGTATAAGCGCACATCATCATAATGGTTGCGACTTTATGGATCATAGTTACGTCGCTAGCCATGGCGATATTGTATATGTTGGCACCTATAGTGGGCGCGTACTCGGTATAACCACTGGCGAGTATGGGGGACTTTAGCAAGAATTTGTCCCATTCACCTCGATCTTTAACACTCGATGCGCTAAATTTGAGAGCTGTGGCCTGACCGGTGACGGAACATGTCATACGGCATCCAGTTACTACAGGTAGTATGGCCAAAATGGCGATGCTATGAATATCAGAAGCCCCGGATATGGTTGCTATGTCTGTGGGCGCGTACAACTTTTTTAACGACTCGAGGAACTCAGCGGCAATTCCCTCAATACCGCTATGAACTATTTTATTATCGGCCACAATAGGCTTATTATCGGGCGCAGTAGGAGCCTCCCCAGCTATTTCTTTGGCCAATACCTCTAGGCGAGAGTTTATTGACTTGTACGCCGTGTCATTTGTAATAAGCATATTACCTCTTCGCAGATGCGCTGCGCGCTTTACCACGTAGTCGGGCATGGCGGCCATAGTCGGGCGCCTACGACAAGCGTATTCGGCCTTATGGTCCTCCCTCGCCGTTGTGTAAAACTCGAAAAATGGGTGGAATTCCGTCTTGAGCAGCTGTGCCCTGAGCTCTACATCGCCTTTACTGTTGACGTAGTCTTTGAAAATATTCGGTTTATTCCTGACCAGTTTCAACGTATCCGAATAGAGGCGGACGATCTCGCTTAAATTTTTCCCACGCGCCTCACCAGCGGCGATTACCTGCGCGTTGAGTTTGTTTAACAAATTGGCCCCGTCGTATAAATATGGTTGCATGAAAACCGTCATGAGCTCTTCCGGGCCGAAGCGGTGTACTACACCGCTGGCGACTTGGGGGGTGTTCATGATCACGTCTCGTTCTTTAAATAGGGAGTGGGCGTGTATTGCACTGGATTTTTCCGCCCCGTCGACGACACTACTCGACCAGGCAGTGATGGTTTCGTTATCGATGTCAAAATCACCCACGGTGACCCTCATTATCTCGCTTCTAGTGCTGACGCCGGTAGCGGTTTTATCTCTATCGTGGTGACTTTGGGGTCCGCGCGGTACCTGTTCGCGAATAACGTCGAGCACGACGGCTCCCATTCCGGTCTCGACGTATTGGCACCTGTGGTTAACGGGTAGGTTGTACAGCCAGTTGCGAGCAGCATCGGGTTCGTCGAAGCGGACATCGTCCCCCTCCTTTCTAGAACCGAACACCCGACGCCCGATCTTCGACATCGCAACTACACCGCTGTCGTCCTCGTTAGTGACGACTTTGTATATGGGGAAGTCTTTCGGCTCCACGGTCGATGTTATTTCTTCCGGAAATTCGGGGTCGCCTAAAAGGACGGTCGATATTTCCGCTGTGTCTCTTCTATACGCGCACTCGTTTAGGAGGCTTATCGGAATTCCACCAACGCGCCGACCAGACTTGAGGAGATTTTTTAGTTGAACACCTGTGCTGCCGGCCATGACGTGTTGGCTGACGCCCATATAGCCCACCATTTTGAGGGGCGTGCCGCCATCGTCAGGCACTATCTCCAGCCCTTTGGCCGCGTCGCCGTTGCCGTATATGTTGTTTGTGGCTCTGTCGGCAACGTCTAACAGCCTAATCAAGAAGTTGACGTCCTTACCCATAGCGAAAGTCTCGTTCACGGTCGTGTCCACGAAAGCCTTGGACAGGGTCCTTAATAGCTCGCGATCGCGCACCCACGGCCTCATATCTAACCGTGATTCGGGCTGAGACCCTATGGGGGTGACAAAATGTTCGGTAACCTCGCATAGGGGCAGAGGGATAGAACTGGCCCTAAGAGCTTCTCTCGCGGATGTCACGGTGGACATCATAACCGATTCCTGCGCCGCCACGATGTCACTCGTAAAAAGTTCTTGCACCATCCCTATCATGACTTGAGCGCTTTTTTTTCGTTCCGCATCTTTGATCGGGTTGGTTTCTATTTCGTCGTCACCGAGAGTTGCCGGGGCTGTTTTCAATTGTGCGGCCACGGTCTTAACTATGTCCGCCGCTCTCGCCGGTAGTTTGAAAAAAGCCGCGCGTTCCGTCGTTTCGTATTTGCGCTCCATCAAAATGTCTGTCGAGCTGTTGGGCGTCTCGTCGCTCCGTAACAGTCCGGCGGGATGGGTTATTTTCGCGTGTACCTCGTTTCTGAGCTCCCCGTGGAGGGTCGGTGAATAGCACAGGTCGAACACGCTTCCCAGCGGGGAAAAAGCCATCATGTCTTCCGTACGCGGGGCTACTGTAACGATCGTCTTGATGGCATCCGGTTCATGCAAAAGCGCCGCGTAATCCATCTCACCCGGTGCCATGGCGATCTCTTGTCCTCGGGGAGACGTCAGAGTAGCTACTACTCGTTTGATTAGGTTTCTTTGAAGTCTGTTGTTCGGCACACCGGTAATTTTTGCGGATCTCGTCGGAAGACTGCCTCGGTTCAAGCCTCCGGGGGCTTGGAATGCGGGCATGGTACCGTTGAATTGCGCCATTATTGTTTTTGTTTTTCCTAAAATAAAGATCGTTAGTATCTCTGAAATGTTTTTTTCAAATGCCTGTCGAATGGTCGACAACGGAGTGAATGTAACCCAAGAGCGTATGCGCGTATATATTTTTTTAATCGTTCGTCTCACTGGACGACCCTTCAAACATAGGTTCAACTATGGTTAGTGGACACTCGTCGTCCACCCAGTCGCGTGGCCACGTCAAATCCGTTCCCGGTTCTTCATCCACTATGTACGGGTCGGCAGCCAGTACTCGTTTCCACGTAGGATCCACGGCGCTCAACGAGGTCGATATACGGTCTATATAACGTTGTACTACTGGCACGTCTATACCCGTGTCGTAACTGTACGTCGCCGCAACTCTGAGCCCGTTTCGGACACTGTGTTCATACGAAACAGTAACAGTGAAAATATATTTCGCGGCCTTGTTCATATGTATGGTCGTCGCGGCTTGAGTCATCATTTGCAAGTAGTGTTTACCCGATAGGGTCAACATAAAAGGCGCCTCATCGAAATTTATTGTGAAACAGCGATCCTGGACGTTCTTGGGGGTATCTGGGTAAAATGTCATCGAAGCTTTTCCCACATTACGTCTCAATAGTCCGTCGAGATCGTAAAAACAGGCGGCGTTTTTCACCTTCTTCATTTTGGGGCGCCCATTAGCCCCGGTAACAAGCTTTTTTATCGAAGGCTCCGCTAGGTGGGGTGTTAAATCGCCCGAAATAAGTCTGAGTGCGGAGAATTTTGGAATCTTACACCTCTCGTATACGTGCCCGCTTCTTTTGAAGACCGCCGGAAGACCTTTTCTATGCTTCTTCGTGTAGTACCCCCATATGTTCCACGATTCTGTTTCCTTCGAAGGTATGATATATTTACCCCCGATAAGTTTCTCTTTGAAAAAGTTTGTCGCTAACCGCTCCGCTTCCTGTATGTTTCCGAGTAAGTGGGCCGTTTCTATAGGTACCAATTCCGAGGCGCGCGCGCAGCTCTGCCCCCGTTGCATGGTTTTGATCTCGTGTATATAATATGGGGCACCCAACTGGGCGAGCGCGGCCAGTTCTCCATCGTGCTCCCAATCGGTACCGGAGTCCAGCGATTCTAGAGCTTGCATATACTTTTCGAACGCCCCTTCGTCTGGCACGGAGAATCCGTCCGGGGTGCAACCCAACATAGGGAAACCAGGGGCGACTACGCGACCGGGTAAAACCACCGCCAGTTGGTCGGCCCCGGGAAACATCGCAACGGCGTTTTTCATGATCGTTGGGCCACAGATCTCGTGTATGAATGTTCCTCGGATACACGGGGAGTTGCTATACCTATAGTTGTCCTTGACCGTACCGGGTGCGGCATTGAGTAAGGCTTTAACGACGTTGTAAGTCCTATCCAATTTTGCCTCGATATCCTCTTTCGATAGCCGCCACCACGGTATCATTCCATTGAGGGTTCTCTCCCAAGGGTTTTTAGTCCCGTAAAAATCTTTGTGGGGACTTATGTACATGTAAGGCTTGATCGTGGTGGACAGTTCCTGATTGTTTTGTGTGATTTTATATGCGGCCAAAAACTCTTTCTTCTCTTCAACTGCCATTTTCTCGTATTCCTCTTTATCGGTGCCCGCGAAGCGCGTGGCCACGTATGTGTAAACACTGTTTATACCTTTGGCTATGGTTCGCCTAGACTCCATCTTCCGTTTCCTATAACGATAGTAAGTACTCTCTCCGTTTGATATCTTCAATTCAATTCACCCTATCCAACCGCAGTCCTCTTTTATGTAAAAAAATAGACAACGATGAAACTCGTTTCAGAAGGTATAGCGGCCATTATAAGTAAGAGCCCCGATGAGCCAATAAAAGTCGCTGCCGATGGCATGGTATGGGAGATCCCCCATTTTTTGGCCGACGAAACCATCAATAGGCCCGCCGGTCAGCCGCTATATCTAGCTCACGATCCCAAACTCAGAATAGGTAAAGTGACTAAATTCATCAAACGTAAACGAAACATCGATAACGAAGAACGCGACGTTTTAGTAGGACGATTCGAAATAAACAACCAAAATTTCATCTCCGCAGTACGCGAGGCGGGTACGGCATATACTAGGGCTAAACACCGTGATGCGTCCTACGTGTCGGTAGACGGGTTTGTTCGCGGAGGCTCCAAATTTCGCAAGTCCAAAAAAATGGAGCGCGTGAGCGCCCGCAGCGTCTTTATGAAGAAGTTTCCCGGCCTCAGTCTGGGACACTACGAATCCGACTTCAGGGTCAAAGAGCTATCCGTTTGCATAGCTGGGGCGCGTTCCGGGACGGTTATAACGGATATAGAGTTCGTAGACGAGGGACCCGAGGAATGCGAGGACATCGAGGGCCCCTCCGAAGGAGATTTTATGACGTATATGGCCTCTCAACTTGTGCTGGCGAACAGAGACATGGCCGATAAAAACGAACAAGATTTTATTATGCTAGGCGAGTCTTTGCGCCCGCTGGAGTACACCATGGACGCAAAAGTTACTACCACCGGCGTATCCCAACCTAGACTAAAGGAACATTTAGAAAATATGGCTAGGTACGATCCCGCTACTGTAAGGCGCGATATGACGGATATGGCAACCAAATACTGGGGGGCTATGCGTGCCGATATTGTGAGCATGTTTCCTCCCGAAAAAGAAGACCCTCAACCCCGCCGCAAACGGCGCCGGCGCGTGTCTAGTAGTAGTGATGAAGATCGTATATCGGAGAAACGTACCAACGAGGAAATAGATCGGTACGACCACAGACGTCGGTCCAGAGGGTATAGGAAACCGTACGAGTACTACCCTCCCCCACCTTTCTACGCTCAGTACCATTACCCCCCGCCTCCCCAGTTCTTCATGCCTCCCCAACCGCACAGTTTTCAAGCGACGCCAGCCCCGATTTCCGAGATCGTAACAGAGGCTCCCGTGAATAAAAAGCAGCAAACGGAGGAACCCGCGCCAGAGAGCGAATACTCGTTTAAACCCTCCCGGGGTAAACCCACGGTTGAACACCTTAAGGACATGGTGGAGGAAATTCCCGCGTGGTAAAAATAAACAATCTTATAACATGAAAAAAAATGTTTTTTATTTTTTTTTATTTTTTTTATCTGCAGAGCAACATCCGATAAGCGATTACGCAATATCCTTTTCCCTTTTGCGCATATCGGGGAATCGTTGTACTTCCATGGACGGTAAGGTTTTCAGGGTTCCGGGCTTGCAAAGGTGAACCAGATGTCTTATGGAAACCGCTTGAGTTTTATCTCTCGCGAACTCCATAATCATATCGTGACCGTCAACCGAGATATCAGCCTTCTTGAATTTTTCACCTGCACGTTTCACTCGGCCAGGATCGGTCTCGAGGTCCACGAAATTGTTCACCGTGATACTCCGACCGGTTTTAGTCTCTCTAAACATTTTTTTCCCCTTCTGATTCTTATTCGAGGGCTCGTATATACACGCGTGTACGATACCCTTAATATCACCTGGAATAAGACGGACTTTCAACTGACGGTTTGTAATATTTTTCCACGCCAGGCTGCCCCCGTTTTCAACGGTCCATGCCTCGTCGCCGAGCGTATCTTCGGGATAACGCCTCACGGTAAATCTGTCGTTTTTTTGCACGATCTTGGCTGGTATTGCGCCGTCATCTGAACGGGCTACAATGGCTGTGTATAACGAGCGGGACAACTCCTTGGAAATGCGGCTTTTGGGATCGAAGACGCTGTCGTCTATGTACTCGAACCGGCAGAGAAGAGACCGTACCTCTTCTTTTTTATCTATCAATACATTTTTCGTCCGAATCATTATAGCGACCCTCTCGCCATATATACTACCGGCCTTCAGGTCGATACCCGCGATCTCGGCCACCTTAGCCCAGAAAACTCTCGCTTCCGTACGCATGTGCGCTGCGTCAACCAAGACTTCGTAGGCGGCATCGCTACAGCGGAGGTTCTGGTAAAGAGCGAGTGTGCGAAGTTCACGGCGAAAAGATTCCATCGAGTTGAACAGAGGTTTACTATATAAGACAACCCTTTAACCCCCCCAATATACAAAAACGCAAACGAGTCACACCCACAGTCTAATCTCGATAATGGGAGGGGAAACCTTTATAAATACCGATGTGCCTAGGTGTAACATATTGGCTCATATACAGAGCCTATGCGAGCCGATGTTATCCACAAAGACGGACTACAAAATTGCACCCCTAGGCGGAGTTGATTGCCAGAAAATCGCCTACGAGGTCGTGATATCCGATGGCGACGATGTTCCAACAGTGGTATCGGCGATCTTGGATGTCATAGTCAAGTATACCGCGCATCCTCACTACAGCTATCTCGGTGGACGTGTTTTAGCCGCCGAGATAAGGCGTATAACACCCGAAAAGATGAGCGTCGTGGCCTCGGCCATGGGAGCGCAGGAACGGGGCTACGACCGTAGTATGGCCGCATTTGTGGCTAAGAACGCAGGAAAAGTGGACGATTTAATCGACGGCGTCCGAGATTTCGGGTATGATCTTATGGGTATGAGTAATCTGAAAGATACGTCCCTCATGCGTATAGGCAAAGTCTTATACGAACGTCCGCAGCACTCTTGGATCCGTATGGCCATTTCTATGGTCGCAGACCCGGAAAAGGAATGGGATCGCGTGGTTTTCAACTACGACTGCCTCTCTCGTGGTCTTTTTTCCATGGCCTCCCCCATCCGCTATAACAGCGGCACGGTTTCGCCAAACACGGCTAGCTGCTACCTGATGCGATGTCCAGACGACTACGAAGACATTGTCTCCACCATCAACGTGATGATGCTTCTCGGTGCCAAGTGCGGAGGTATCGGGATAAACATGGGTAACGTGAGATGTGAGGGAGCGCCCATGGAAAACGGCAATACCAGCGGGGGAATAGCTCCATTTCTAAATTTGTTTAACAAAATTCCTCGCGCGGTATCCGAAGGTCCTGGGAAACGGGCGGGGGCGATAGCCGTATACTTGCCCATGTGGCACGGCGATATCATGGACTGGTTGGAATCGGGGCTCGTTACGGGCGATCAAAGCCGGCGTAGGTTCGACCTTTTCGGAGGGCTTTTTATCAGCGATCTCTTTATGAGAAGACTGCACGCGGACGGCGAATGGAGTCTTTTCTGCCCGCGCGCATGCCCTGGTCTCAACTCCACATACGGCGCAGAGTTCGAAGCCTTGTACGAAAAATACGAACAAGAAGGTCGCGCACGGAGAACGATGTCGGCTAGAAGCTTGTTCACACGCCTTTGTCAGATTAAAGGACTCACGGGCTTACCCTACGTGGTCTATAAGGATGCCGTCAACCGGCGCAGCAATCACCATCATCTGGGAGTGACGCAAAACTCTAATTTATGCGCTGAAATAGTCCAATACAGCGCCGAAGATGAAGTGGCCGTCTGTAATCTGGCGACCGTGTGCGTGAAAGAGTTCGCGAAGGGGGGTTGGGTCGATTACCTGACGATAGCGGGTATCGCGGGAGCGGTAGCTAGGAACCTTAACGTCATAATAGACAAATGCGATTACGGAGAGACTATACAAGCTCTCAGCAGGTTCGATCGGAAGGGCGAGAAGGACGAGAGGTATAATCTTTTGAGTCGCAGTAATTTGAGACACCGCCCCATGGGTGTGGGTGTGCAAGGGCTATCAGACCTTTTCCACAGGATGGATCTCGTCTACGGGTCGCCGGAAGCTAACGAAGTCGCCGCTAGAGTTTTCGAGGCGATATATTACGGGCTATACCGTGAAAGCTGCGACATGGCTAAAGAGAGAGGCGCGCCTTACGAGACATTCGTAGGGAGTCCTTTAAGCCAGGGACTTATGCAGTATCACATGATTTCGGGGTTCGATACCACCCGGGACCTTACGCACGGCAGGTTCGACTGGCATCGGTTGTGGACCGATATTGCAGAACACGGGGTCTTAAACTCTATGATGACCGCTCAGCCACCGACGGCGAGTTCGTCACAAATATACGGCAACATCGAATCAATCGAGGCCATGACAGCTAACCGTTACACGAGAATGACCGAATCGGGAACGTTTACGGTGGTAAACATTAACTTGTTCAATGACATGAGGAGGCTCGGCCTTTGGGACGAGGATATTATGTACGATATCGAGCAATCTCGTGGGTCTATTCAAAATATCGCTCGAATTCCTGAACACTACAAACGCAAATACAGAACCGCCCACGAGATCCCACAACGTGAAGTTATCGGTCTGGTGCGTGCCATACAGCCTTTCGTCGACCAGGCGGTAAGCATGAACCATTATGTGCTGTCTGAAGAACATATCGCAAAACTTGGGAAAACTAGGGAAACGCTGATAGGTGAAGCGCTGATAGAAGCATGGGCCGCCGGACTAAAGACTGGAGAGTATTACGCTCGGACGGGACCATCGGTGCAAGCCGCGAACTTCGGTCGTGGGAAACTACCGAAACGGACTATAGCTTGCACTGGGTCAGAATGCCAATCCTGTCAGGCGTAATTCATTAGTAATTTTTTTTTTAACCACACCCCGGCGAGGTAGGTATAAATATGTCCGTTGCGGTTATACGGCTTCCACTGGTAGTATAGCCACGAAGCATGGGGGATATAGATATAGATTCCGAAGACCCCGATTTATATAATGAAGAGAAGGATCTCTTCGATACGGCACTGACGACCAAAACGACTGACGACGAGAACGCGGAATGGAACGCTATATGTCCTACGGATTTGTGTAAGGAAGTGTACAACATTCCTAGCCGCCATCCCGTATGGGGAAATTATGCGGATCCACCGTACATGAACTCCGGCCGGTGGCGTAGACGATATGGAAATTGGTTGCCATCTCGGCCCCGAGTAGGACAGGAGCCGTGCCTTCCCGTCTTGGTGGATGCCCGTACAGAAACGTTCGACGTGGACACAAGGCGAGGTCGATCGCTTTTTTCACCCCCCTGGACAATGCCAACGAAAACAGACTGTTTACTCCCCATCTATAGGCGCTATATTGAGCGAAACGAGTACGTGAAACGACATCTACCAGCTCTGGCCGGTTTAAGGCTTGGTGTCGACGATCCTAGGGGAAGTGTGGCGGTTCACCTCGTCTACTTCTTCGAAGCCACCGTTACCCACAATGCGGTGAGGGACTATCGGGCTAATAGGGGCGCCCTGAGGGCGGATTTGGCCGGTTTGGAATATGAGCCCTATCATAGACGTGGTGCTCCCCGTCAAGTTCATATCACGATCGATATGACGTACACGGAATACCTGGCCAGATATTATGCCTTGAATAACGGTCATAAACGGTATTCGGGCTTATCCGATTTGCACAAAGAATAGGGGACGTGGAGGATATTGCGGACCCGTGTAATGAGTCACCGTGTTTTGTCTATTTCCACACCATTAAGGGGGAAAAAAGGAGGGGAAACGATTTGAATCTGTGGTGAGGATGGAGGAAATGGATACGGAAGACAAAGTGGAGCGTTCTATGGAATGTTCTTCTGAGGTTCACCTGAACTTCTCTGACCGACATGCCGTATGGGGAAACTATCAAACTCCGCCCTATTTTGACACTCCGCAATGGAGAAGACGTTACGGAGACTGGTTAAAAACGGAGAGGTGGTATCATCGGCAAACTGGACAGCAGGATGGACCAAAACTTCCAGTGCTAGTAGATATTAACACCGAGGAATTCGATGTGGACATGAGGGAGGGTCGCTCTATTTTTTCTGCCCCGAGGACTTTGTTCTGCCGCAACGCCGATTTAATCACCGCCTATAAAGATTATATCATCAACAATGACTATATAAAATATCATCTCCCCGCCTTGACCGGATTGAGATTGGGCGTTAACGATCCAGTATCTACTGTTGCCGTGCATCTTATTTACCTCTTCGGGGCCACGGTTACGACACAAACAATAAACGACTACCACAGTAATCATGAGAGAACCCGTCATTACACCACCGTACCCCGCGTAAGCTGATATCACAACCGATTAAGTAACGCGGAAAAAATTATATTTGATGAGATGACTAACGGATATTGGGAATCCGAACAATGGATACGCGACGCATTGTTCATAACGGTTACCGGCGCGGCGGTGTTGTATCTCATGAACAAACTGTTTAATTACGTGTGTTGGCGTTCCCTCGTTATAAGAATTTTCGTTCTATCCATCTTCACGAGTGTTGTGTGGAACTATTCGTTAGAATTGGAACGCGCCATTATCAAGAATTACATTCTGTGGAGACAAGACCTCCCCGCGGGCTGCATGGAGCGAGGGCCTACATGGGGCGCATTTTTCTCTACGTTGTTCAAGACCGCGAGAACAGAGGATTCGTGCGAGCTATTAGTCAGAACAATAGTCATAAACCCATTGTGGGAAGTCGATCCTTCTACAGCGGTCACGAAGACGGTGTATAAGCTAATTCTTAAACCGGGAATTCTGTGCGCCGAATCGGTTAACGCCATTTTTAGAACTCTTATTACGGATATACCGATAGTGCTCGCGCCCGTCTTAACGGGCCTCCTCCTGTATCTATTGATTATGACTTTACTGGTGCGATCCAACTCCGCTCTGTGTGTCTCGCGGGTGTTTGAGATAGGCCCACGGCGGCTTATTCGGAAAATTGAATAAAAAAAATATATATAAAAACTCGATATTTTTTTGTAATCTTTATTACTGCTGGTAGACCCCTTCCTAGAACTATATTAACCCTCGCTTCGATATATGGAATTAGGGCGTGCCGTGGCGTTTATAGAAGCCCACGGCAAGTATTACGGTGGGTGTCCTCCGAGACGAGACCGGCGATGGTTCACGTTAGGGGAGTGTAGAGTGGAGATAGCAGCGGGATATATAAGTAGAAAGGATATTCCGACCGACGCACAATTTACCGCTGTAGCGAAAGATCTGATATGCGGTGAAAAACACATAGGTGCTAAAACCTGGTTCGGTATACGTTGCGAATGCTCCGGAAAGTGTGTGGAAAAAATCTTAACAGCTAAAAATATGAATATGCACGAAGTGTTGAAACCCGGTGTGAGAACCAAACTCTTCGTGGATTTGGATATCCTTCGATCGAGCTCTGCGGTCTATCCGGTACCCTTCTTCCTCGAGGGATTGAAAAGGTTCGTGAAAACTCAATTGTCACAAGTCCATCAAGCTCTGTTCGACGTCGTCGAAGTATACGACGCGTCCAGGGATGATAAGTTCAGTGCGCACGTAATATACCCGAAAGTCGTATTGGAAGACACGGAACATGTAGCCATCCTGATACATATGTTTATTAGTCACCTAAAAAATAATTACGAGGAAGGCCTGTCGGGGCTGTGTTTTTTACACCCGAAAACTAAAACCATAACCGACGTTATCGACAAGGGAGTATATACCAAATGGCACTGTTTCCGCTTTCCTAGTCAAACTAAGCCCGGTGGGGTTCATCTGGTGTATGACGAAGCGGCGTCCACGCGCGAGAGGGGATCCTATTTCATACAGTCAGGGTTTCCTTCCGATTATGGTCTTATAACAAAGGCCGACCTTATCGGGTGTTTTTTGAGGGGGGAGCCAGGAGTATACGAGGGTAAAAAGAAGGAGCATATTGGTAAAGTCGTATTTTTACGTGACGGAGATTTAAGGTTGCGGTGGGTCGAACCGGGTAAAAACACGGCCACGAAGGTTGTCATTACATCGACCTCGGATTTATTAACTTTGCCTGGTGTAGTGTCGGGTCTGGTCCTCAGGACAAACGATTATCTTTCATACTTGCAGATACTGAGTTCTTTATCGTCTGTTTTACCCGCAACCAGGCTCTTCCTGTGGAGCGGCCGCATACTTTGGACGAAATATGAGGAAGACGTGGCGTCCGCGCTAACATTTTTCAATAAAACGCCGGAAAAAACGTGCGGTGAAAGGGTAATAGGGTTGTTGAAAACCAAGTTCAACTACCGCATCACGGACCACAGACCGGCCGTGTTTGGGCTAGACCGGGGAAAGACCGATAAATTCGTAGATGACCCGGATACACACGCGGTGACCCACGCTTCCGCTCTAAATTGTTTGAATAGAGCGAGCGGAAATAATGTGTACGTGGGTACTTTGTTACACGGCGCTATGGGTAGCGGCAAAAGTACGATCTTGGAGGAGCGCGTCTTCTCGGCCATTAATAAAAAACAAGCCAAACGCGTCGTTATCATCTTACCTCGTAAAGAACACGTTAAGATCAAACACGCGCGTATAAAATCGCGCATATCGGGTGTCGCCGTTAGGGCCGTATACGGAGGAAGCGAGGATAAGAAAAAAATACTGTGCGAAAACTACAGGGAACCCGAGGGAGTAATTATATACGTCGTGTGTCTCAACTCAATTTCTTCCCTCCCCAAGAAGAGGATAGACGTACTCATAGTAGACGAAGCCAGGACGGTTTTACACAATATTTTTATGACTCACATAGAGAGTGGGTTCGGTATGACGGTCAAAGAGGTAGAGAAAATAAAAACGGCATCAACATCGGTGAGCCGGGATGCAGCGATAGAGGCAGTGGAGAAACGGATGGCTACGGAAAATGGATTTCTGCGCCGTCTCCGTAGTTGGGAGGCTATGGGCACCGACGGTGTTATGCTTCGTTTAAACTTACACGACGAGTCTGACGAGGAGCTCTCGAAACGCATATATCATGGTTTTAAATCAGCCGATTCGACCTTCGTGGCACTTGCACTACAAGATGTTATAAAAAATTCTAAGGAGGCGTATTTCGCGGACGCCAATTTCACGAAGGGGGTGGAAGAGGCGTACCAAATATTGTGGAGCGAAGGTAAGAAACTCGCGTCGTTTCTGAAGGAGTATAAGGGAATGGCCACAGACACTCTCGTCCGCGAGATTCATAGCAGTGTCGGCAATAAACCGTACACTGTGGGAGAACTAAGGAGAAAGAAAAGACTGGCGTCGGTTAGCAAACCGTCCCGCCATTCGAATGTCAATGACCCGTGTTACATCTCCAAGGGTAAAGAGGGTATATATTTTCTTAAGATTAAATGGCCTCTGAACCGCGTACATCTTTTGCACAGAGACGAGCCCATTTTCAGCGCGTTGGTAGAACATAGGTCACGTAAAGATCTTATCAATCTACTGGTGCGTACTATGAACATCGAAGATCCGGACCACGTTAAATGGAATAGAGTCGTCGTATATACATCGTCGGCAAAAACCGCTAATATGGTTCGCACAGCCATAATAGCTAGCGCCCCTTTGGACCGGAAACCGTTTGTGGCTTTGTTGAGCAAGGGCGAGGATGACTGGTTAAAAGCTGCCGGAAACGGGTCGGCGGTTGATTATTTGCATTCAGACCCGGTAGCGGTTATTATGACCGCGTACATCGGACCGGGAATTTCGTTCGATGGGTACAGTTTTCATTCTGCTTTCATGTTCGTCGAACTCAACGAGGGTTGTCCCTCCGTGGCAGATATGACCCAACTGTCAGCGAGGGCGCGCGTCGTGCATACCCAGACGTTAAACTATAATGTGTGCACGCGGAAATACACGAAACAATCCAAAGATCGCCAGCGGTGTTGCCTTATGCGGTATAAGGCCATGGGTCGCTTTCATCACAAATTCGGGGGAGTAATAAGCTACCTGGTTAAAGAAGCCACGCTGAGTGAAGAGGTATGCGGAAACAGAGCCTACGCCAGAGCTCAAGTTTACCAGCAACTGACCGAATCGTACTCCGTTTATTATCCCCCTGTAGAGAAGTATCGGACAAAGGTGTTTAGCGCAAAGACTTTGAGGTTTAAATCACCCACGTATTCATTCAATGGAGAAGCTGTAGCGCTTCCCAGAATAATCAACGCGCGCTTATGTAACGGACTTTCGAACGCGAAGAAATTGTCGAGGGTGGTCGAGAGAAATGCGCTGCGCACACCTTTCGTGGGAGGGGACGTGGTAAGCTATCCTACGAAACCGGGGTGTAGATGGGCACCAGAGGTGGAAGAACTTTTGGAGAAGGACGTCATAAAAATAACACGCGCATGCAACTTGTCGGGCGGCGAAGTCGATTCATGGGTTCCCGTTTTTGCCGACGCGAAACTGGATTTCGGGAAAGGGTTCGACTGTTGGAAATTTCACGGCGAACCGACGTTAGACAGCGAAGGGAAACTAGAGAAGCTTCTCAGAAATAAAGAAAGAAAAACGGGGGCGGGAGAAAAACGCGCGAACGACGGGGGATATAGGCTCGTGAAGAAAAAAACCGGTGAAGGTTGGGACCGCTATAAAAGAAGACGACTGGTATCCACTGAATAAGCCCGGCAACTATCCATCGCATGAGTGGCCCATAGCGCTCTCGCGACGTCGATATATATACGACTTATATAAGAATGCCTTGCACTTTAGGCATAATACATTCGCCTTATCGTATCGAGATGACATCTGATGAAAACGACGCGTGTGCAGACAATATGAGACGGCGTATCAACGCCTATACTGTGGCGGATTATCGCATGCGGTCCGAGATAACCAATTTTATAAAGAACAAGAGATACGCAGAACGGTGGACCGAGGACGAGCGCAAAAAACACGTGGAATCGTGGAGCGAGTTTATAGTGGATTACTACGCCAGCGGAAGTGTGGATAAACTGCCCCCAAACTGGTCCGCTAGTGAGGTTTTCCCGGTCGTGAATTTGGCTACCGTTGGTGACGCCGGTACGGGAAAAACCATGTCTATGATTAATATGCACGGCTCTATGCAAGACATGGTGGCGTCAGGTCCAGTCAACAAAACTACTGATACTTACGTGCACAATTTGATGACCGCTGGTCAGCCCTTAAGTCATATGTATACCAAACGCGGCAACACTTGGTACAAACTGCTTTCGCTCCAGTTCAACAATCACCAGATGCGGACGGAGTTGGCCAATATTCAGGCTAATGCGGAGCTTCGACAATCGTTCATCGCTATATCCGAAGCTGACCCCTCGTGTGACGTAGCCCGAATGAAACGGGACCACGTCCTCCTCGAACTTCAAGCAATGGCGCCGTTTTTCCGAGGAATTGTCGACGCGCTGCGTAGAGAGTACCTAACGTTCGGCTTCAGGTATCGTCTCGACGTAAACGACCCGGACGACCAATTTTACCAAGACACGGAACGGCACTCCTTTCGATTCGTGCACGAGGTCAAAACCCACATGGATAAGAAGGTCCTTACGGAAGAGACAGCGTCTTTCAGAGAAAAGCTTATAGCCAGGTCTAACAGGAAGGTCGAGGTTGGGGGCGTCATGTGTAAGACATTGGCTACCGAAAAACGTACAGCAATAATAGAGAGGCGGAAAGTATGTAGAGAGATTAAAGATCAAGACGATTACAGACGATTTGCAATGTGGGTAACCCACCCGGAAAGCGAAGCTGGAAGGCTTCCCCCTATTCTGGCTCTCCACCCCACCGTCATGGCCGAGGAGGACGGTAGAACACCCGCGCCGTTTAAAACGCTACACGCTCTTATCAGCGTAGCGGTGGGTGTTATCTATAACACGCCCCATCACCATTTGGCCCCGTACGGTTATATATCGTCCGGTAGTGCTACGCAGTCTATGGTTATCGGGGCGCCTCTCTCTACGTTGCAAATGATACTTTCGCCTCTCATGTTAACCGATGAGAAAAACACCATGGTCTTCAAATCCGAATTTTACAGGCGCGATCTTTCGGATTTCGACGACCCGAACTCCAGACTGAACAGGGCCCTGTGTTTAAATTTAGAACGCGACCTCGAAGTTACGGAACAAAGCATGAGTACCTTGACTTTCAGGGAAACGTTTCCTTCCCTTCTCGGGGACCCCGCGCATCACGTAGACGGTAGCCGGTTCTTCTTCAGACACGCGGATATCCGATCCTATACGACGCTGGTCGACGATCGCGGGCGGGCCGACATCCCCATAAATGACGTTCTGTACGTCAGTTCGAACATCGTGTTCTTGGCCAGAACCAGACGTGTCGCGAACTCGGTTAACCCATACGACGTTCCCACGTTGGGTCTCTCCACGCTCGATGCGGTCACAGCGGCCAAAAACAGAGGTAGAATGTGGATTCGCAAACAGGCCGTCTACGCGGACGAAGATTTGAAACCTTTCTCACGGACGCACGGATCCGGGTTGAGGAGGGCCGGGGTAGCGATCAATTCTACGATTTACGATTCGGAAGAAGACGAAAAGGTCACCATAATCCTAGACAATTTAGAGTCGCCGGCCAAACGAAAAGCCGCCGGAGCCCATGACAATTTAAAGAGGTGCAGGGTAGATCAGGCCACCGAGTTTGAAATGTACGTCACAGCCGGCTCTAAACGCCACATGAGGATCGCGGCAGCAGAGTGTAAACATAGGATGACAGGGGAACCGACCGACGAACGGGATACGAGCGGGGATGGAGCTAGAGAAGAGGACACCATCACCAAGTGGTGCATAAAGGGACCAGCCAAGGTGCTCTTGAGCAAGGAAGAACATATGGCGCATCGTATTTACGCCCGCGACATAGAAAAATACTTGACCGCGAAGTCCGTGGTGGTGTCCGAGTCGTACGTACGATCCTCCAAAGCGTCTGATCAGGCGGCTCCTTACGTTTACGATCCTCTATACGATATGGTAACGATATACGCCAGTCCAAACTACGGAGCTAAGAAAGACAGAGAGGCTTTTCTGCAAAGCATAAAGAACAGCACGGCCGGCATAGAGATGCACATGGCGTTTGTTTCCACGCGTATGTTCACGACGGGTGGGTCCGTTATCAACATAGGTACCAAAACAGACGTCGTACTCAGAGGCGTACAGGGCACGATATTGTCCATAATGAAGAATGACGTCTTCAACGAAAACGCTACCACAGAGTTCAAACTGGTTTGTCTGTTGGGTATGGTGGCCAAGTTTAGGCTATGGATATTGCTGTCTATAAGCTCTGAGCGTTGTGACCGCGAGGAAGATATACGCGCCGCCTTAGAGGACAATGTTATCGATCAAAGAGATCGCGTTATCTTAAAAGAGTACGCCGACACTATCGATGAGGTTCGCGCTCAAGAGGTCAAAATAGAGATGGTTTCAGAGAGGAAAGTTAAAAATGGATTTCGAGACGATGTCAACCCGCAACGTATATACATTCGAACGGTTCAATGGCTGAACGACATCGTTGATCGCCACAGGGAATTCGCGGAAAACGAACGCTTAATGTTTTACGTCTCCGAGTCGCCGCTCTCGAATTTTTTTAAGAACCAACTGAACAAGACAACCCCTATGGACAGTATGGATCTACGACCGTCTGGCGATATCCTGGCAATGGGCAACGCTACACACGAGGCTTACTCTGGCGCGCGTGAAAACGGCATCAAATACGCCGCTCAGTTGGAGAAACCCGGGGGGTACGGAGAGTACGGCACGGAGAAATATATGGACGAGAACCACAGGATGAAAAATGACGCCGTTCTAACCAAATATGCCGTGGAAGCGTGGTATCCCAAGCTCTCTCATAGTACGGTGGGTGTGGTTTCCATACAAAACTGTATCATCGCCTCCACAGTGCCAAAATTCGACGGCAGCGTACACTGGCCGGACATATTCTCTAACCAATTCGGGCTCATGTGTAGGCGGAATTTACCAAAGATAGGCGCGAAAGATACTACGACCTACCACCAACTCTTTAACTTACCGGCAGGAGAGTGGGTCCAGTTCCCTCGCCCATTCGTTCAAGGGGGAGGCGAAAAGGGCAAGGTGTCCGGTATCATCGTCAAAACCAAAGATAGGGTGTTACACTACGCGGTAGATCCCACCCTTCGCAAGATGAAAAACGGGCGTAAATATCCTGTTTCGCAAACAATACAGGTTAAACAGGATGACGAAGACCGCAAAACCAGCAAAATAGAGTCAGGGATTTTGGCATGCGCGCGTTATCCGTTCAACCCCGACCAGGCATCTACTTTCCACTACGAACAAGGGTCTACCCGATCTAATCCCTGCGTCATGGATCTGGGTAAGTTGAGCGAAATGCAGAAACTCAACCCCAACGCCGGCGACGGGAGATCGCAGATACTGGTAGGCATTACCAGACCGAACAAATCCGAGAATGCATATCTAGGTAACGTGGACGCGGCGGCCGAGAGTATGATTCGGCACAGTAGGAGGACAGACCTTCCCGCGATATTAAAAAAAAGGCGGGATACCGCGCAAATAACAACTCAGTACGAGTATTTCCGGTGACATTTCATTAACTCTGTAGCGCTAGAATATTCATACCCCGTGAAAGAGGATATATTTAGAAAAAATTCGAATTATCCCTGAGTCAGGGTTTATTATAGGGGGGAAAAATAGTTACCCCCATATTCATATATTTTTGTGAATTTCTAGCTCCGGTGACGTCTCTATGGCACATAAATTTGCATCGTTCGCAATGGAAACTTTCTGAGAAAAAAACCCCCAACTCTTTGTTAATTTCTTCTCACACGTCTTGCAAGTCCTTTTCGCCAACAGTTTCTGTATAAAAGCGTAATGTCTGTACAATCTTCACTGTCTATTCGTAGTCTTACTAGCGTCCCTTTTATTGGAATCGTTCACGTCCAGTTTCCTCCAGCGAGATGAAATTGTATATTTTTTTTTTTACCAGATTCGAAATAACTTCGTTAGGTTCACCCTCGTCACCTCCATTTATTTTTTTTTTTATTTTTTCCAATATACGGGTTCCCGCAGAAAAAAAAACACCCGGCTAGGGCCGGCGTGAGTATTAAAGAGTAAGGCCGATTTGTCGACCCAATACACCGGGTATAATGATTCATTTGACAGTAGTAGTTCTTTGTTTCACGAGCGCCATTGCATTTTTTCAAGACTTGGTTGTAGAGGAAAATGACTCGCACTCACATTTTAGGGCGCATCTACCACTAAAACGGGGTGTATATTTTATATGCGAGTCGGCAAAAGTAGATTTCGTCAGGGGGGAACTTGCCAGGGTTGTTGTTGCCGACATGACTAGGTCTACGATAGCTACACTGGAGTACGACCATGCAACGACGGATACTACATTTAATTGTTCGGCACATATTTCAACGTCGAACAGCGTTTTTACCAAGACCTGTTCCATGGGAAACACAACCGTCACAATAGAATTCGAACTGAATTATCCAGTCCGTGAGAGAGACCTCGTGTATTGGGGGTGCGGTACCAGATACACCCGAGATGTCGCGAACTTCTACACAGTCTCGGTTATCCATAGCCTTTACAACATGTACGCCATAAAAAACCTATACGAGCCGCGTCATACGGGGAGTGATAACATACCGGTACAAATCACCGTCCTACCGGATCAGTCCGACTCGGAAACCGTCACGCTGGCATGCAAAGTACCCGGCGATCTTAATTTGACGCCCTCGAGAGCGACACAACCGATGCGTTACGTGGAAATGATCGGACCAGGTGGTTTCTACTTGAGCGGCGATGTCTATGGCAGGAAAGAAGATAATAACACCGAGTGCGAACCGCCGGGGGGTTTCGTCCCTGACTGTTACGCTTTAAGCTCTTTGTCGGAGTGCGCTCATCATAATTCGACCACCGAACCGGTGTGTAAATGTCGCCGGTCACCCTCCTGGTGTGGTAACGAAGGCGTGCTTTTTACGGCCCAAATACCAAGGGCGAACCTGGAAATCAGACCGTCTAGTATGTCGCTGTCCTGCGAAATATTCCAAACCAAAAGTCCTGCGACCTCGTGGAACCGCTTGAGAGTACACGCGGCGTGTGGGGGAACAGAGGTCAACGCAGCATTATTGGAACCGCCGATCGTGTACATCGCTGGGCCATTGGAGAATAATACAATGGCTATCAGGTTATCGGCTCCAGGAATAGCGGAAGACTTTGCTCCCCTTATGAAGCTAACATGTTCGCACCCACCCATTCTCTGTACCTCGAAGGGCATGGGTAATGAAAGGATGATATACGCGTATTCTGACGTCTTTGGGGGGAGGTCTATACTATTATCGGATAAGTATGATGCCGCGTTTATTAATATGGCCGCTCTCGCCAGGTATTACAGCCGGTTTCGATGTGCCTGGAATAACGCAACAATTACGTCGGAAATATCTGCGGAAGTAGCCATTCTGTACCACGGGAGCAGAAAATGTAACATCGAAAATGTCTATAAAGCAGTACTTATGATGGCGCCTGTCGGCAATAAAACCGTGGCGCGGTGCATGGTAAATTTTGCCAATCCCGTGAGTAACTGTCCAGCGCCAAACATGGTCAAAATAGACGTCGTGGAGTACATCGGTAATACCCCGGTGTCCGTCGAGGTTATGCCATCGGAGTATATCTACTCTCCCGGAGGTGGCGACATCTATGCCGACCTCGATCTCGCCCAAGACGCTACATATATAAGCGCTCTTTGTCGAGTATACGACTTTGATGGGCGCGAGATGGCCCGTGCGGTGTCTAATCACTTCCTCAACGAACCTCCACCTTGTCCGACATCCGCTGTCGAAATGGTGCAGTATTCTATGTCTTCCGGTTCGGTGAACGTGATATGTCGATTTTCAACACCCCACCCCCCTTATTGTACCGGACGATATTACGACGCTACGGATATGTATTTGGAATACTACACGGTCTCCCCTTTCACTGGATCCGTGACTCTAGACCATATTGGATCTGAGATTCGTTTGTCTAGGGGTCCCAATGAGACAAAGTGGAACCTCGACGATACCGGGACGAATTTCAAAAATATTCAGGTTTACGACCAAGCCTACGCGTATAGTAGTATTGTTAGGGCGGAGCTGTCTGAGGATTTTTTCGACTACGTTCGTATGGACCTCAATATGGACATGGTTGCGGTAAGATGTCGCCACCAACATGGGGGGAATTGGATAATCAGCGCACCGGCTGTTTTACACGACGTCATGGCCGCATACATGGCTAAGCAGCGGCACGACGACTATGTTCTGCCTATCGGTCCTGTTTGGACATACAAAGATCCCGTCATACCCCGACCATACAGGGACCAGATGTTTTGGCCCACCACGGGGTGTTATATTTTTGCATGCATCGTAGCCGGGGCAATCCTGCTTTCTTATATGGCCTACCGAGAGAAAAAACGCTGCGATGTTATTAAAAAAAGGGGAAAAGAAAACATAAGATGAGATGTGTGGGGGGTTTTTTTTAATAAAAAAAATACTCGACTACTCGGGATAAAATGTCCTGTCGACTTCCATAGGTTGTAAATACGTATCGGGAGACATCGGTCTGTACAAGGGGAAAACTTGTGGGGGCATATGGAAATCCTTGTCTAAACTAACATACGTCTTATTAAGCCCGTACGAAACTGGCAGCACGCAAAACAGTATTTTGTTACCGGCGTATCCCTTAGGGACATCGAATGCGTTCTCTATGTTCCCCCCCCTGTACATAAAGTCTCGACCCGCATGGGCTCTCTGGTTAAACAAAGGATGTGCGTTCACCATGTTGATGTAGCTGGCCATAACGGCGTTTATCCTCGCAGCGGCGTTGCTCTTGATCCTGCGTATGGCCTCGTGTCGTACCCACCGTATACCCTTATATTTTTCTTCCACGGTGTTGAATCGAATGGACCCGGCCGCTTTGTCTCGTTTCGTGGGCGTGATGATATCGGAAAACGTGGGTACGACGGTTTCCGTCTTGACGGCGCTGAGTTTCTCTATCTCGGCCAAGTAGGTCGAGAAAACGTTGTAAAACTCAACTCGTACCTTCACGGCCGTGAAAAACTCTTGCGATGAGAAAGTGTCGTCGGTTAATGTCGCGTTTTTCCTTCCTTCGGTACCTAGCATTGTGTAAAACAATAGCCCCGGAAAAGCCTCCAAGCTCGATAAATATGAGGCGCCCGCATCCCCTTCCGTGCACGTTCTTGACATGGCGGCTGCGACCGGCAGCACTGTGGCATCTTGTTCCCTAAGCCCTATTATCGTCGACGCGGCGATAACGAGTTGTGCGTATATGTTTCGCACACATTTCATTTGAGGTAGGTTATTATTCCCGGCGATTTTGACTCTGTACATCTGCGAGCTAGTTCCGCCCACCATAACCCTTTCAAGGGCAGCGAATTCTGCGGCGGCAGATCGGTCGAAGTTTAATAGTTTCCCTATAGGTGAATCGCGTTCTCGAACGAGGTCAGTGCTGCGTACTCCTGCCGGTGACAATATCTTCATAAGATGGATGCGTTTCGTGTAAAGAGGCATATTGTCTATAATAAAATCGTTAAGTCCGGCCATAACGTTTCGGGGGACTGGGAGTTCTTCAAAAATTTTGTCTTTTATCGTGCCCGGTATAACGCCATTTTTTGTACCTTTGAACGAAATCCCTCGCAAGTCGGCACGGATCATTTTTATCGCTGCGTCCATGGCTTTCATCAGTTTTCCGTTGTAAATCGGGTCCGAGAGGTAAATGGTCTCGTTGTTGAGGAAATGGTCGTAATCTATCCCCTCGTATACGGAAGATGCGAAATGAACGAGGAGTTGCACGTCCGTATAGGTAGCAACACCCATGATTCCTTCAACTGACGCCGCCGGTAAAAATGTGGTAGTGGCAAACAGGTTAGCGAACTGCATGAGATGGTACGGAATATCCAGCGCGTATGTTCTAACCCATTCGGGTCCGCTCGTCTTAAGGTCGGACTGTGTACCCCCCAGGACGGCTTTCCAGTTGACGAGTTCGTGAACTAGCGTGGACTTAAACATTACGTTTTCTAGATCTATCGAGAGAGGGTAATGTCCATCAGAAGCCAGGGCTCGCGATTTCTCGAACGCTTTCAACAAGGATATCACCCATACGGACGGCTCGATACTCATATACAACCCTACCGTATCTCTACCTCCCGTTCGTTTTATCAGGGCCGTCTGCTCTTCGACAACTTTGCCGTTTATGAGTTCCCGAAGGTGTGAGAAGTAAGGTAACGGGGGCGTGAGGAGGAGAGGTGTTATATCACCGTGTGAAAGCCCCAATTCGCGCGCGAACTCTTCCGGCGCGGATATTAAGGACGGGTATAGACGCGCATTTTCAATTTCGGCGCATCTGCTACGCCTGTCTACGTCCGCCGCATCCGAGGCCAGTTTGGCGGCCCGAGCTATGTCTTCCCAGTCCATCGATGAGAGTAACGCGGCGTGGTCTTCCGGATTCATCTCTTTGATATTCGTCACTACGATAGTTTGAGGTTCGTGCTCCGAACTGGTTGACCCATGGCTTTCTCGCACAACCGTGGGCGCCATCACCTGTTTGCTCGTAATCAATAAAGCGTCGTGGCGTGCTCTCAGTTCAGTTAGTTCTTTTTTAGCCCCGACTAGGTCCAAGTATGTGCCCGAAGATAGTTTTTCACGAACAACGGTCTTCAAAGCGTCACCCATCACGCTGCGTATAAAACGGGGTCTTCGTATTTCGCTCATATATACGTTACCACATTAGGCTCAACGACATTGGCTGAAATAAAAAAAATATGTCCCTCCTCTACACGCGTTTGCTTGTAAAATATTTGTAGTTTTTTTTCCTAACCGCCCGCGTCTGATGACGGTTTGATCGATCAATGAAACGAACGAGTGATAACGATATGTGTCTTTTTTTATAAGGGTTCTTAGACGGGTGAGAAATCCATTTTTTTTTTCAATATACAGGCTTCAGGTTAGGGCCGGTGTGAGTATTAAAGAGTTTTAAATAAGGCGATAAGATATAAAGAGAACTATGACCGTCGTTGGGTACGACGACCTCAGCTTGGTGGAACCCTTGGTGCACTCACCCACCTTAGAAAGGTTTAAAATGTCCAAGGGGGTGAAAAAACGGATGAAAACGTGGGTAACCGTGTTGGTATGTGGTGCCCTCGTATGGTTGGGAGGATTGTCGGCCAGCGTCGCCATACATTTTCCTTACATAGATCAATGCGAACCTTCCAACACGTTCGGTGAGTTTACCATGGTCATACTCGCCTATCTGCTCTTGCAGTATATATGCGATATAGCCGTAGCATTCGTGTCTTGGAGACAGGCCCACCGGTTTATCCGCCCACCCGACCATCCGGACAAGTCACTTATACGTGTCGAAAAAACGAAGCCGTCCCTCGACAAATCGTCTAATTATATTCCAGGATCCGAGCGATGGGTAACAAAGAATGATTTTGAACGAACAACGTCACGGAAAACACCTCCGCCAGATATGAGATCCGGCTTTCTACTCGCGTGTGACAGTGCGCCAATCATCACGATTTTATTTTTTATTATAGTAGGAGCTGATACCCTTGAGATTATACGCCAGCATCTCAAATCACGCCAGCCCCCGGTCACCAAACTACCCAACATATGTCTCGGCGCGTACGTATATGACTGGTGCGTCTTGGCCATATCTCTTATTCAGTCGATTGTGCGTATAGCACCACTTGTGTCCCGAACGCTATGTCCTTCCAAATTATAAGCGTAGTCAGTTCGGAAGAGTCACAACGAAAGACTCAACGAATGGTCCGACATCCACGGCTTGTAAAGATAAAAAAATATGGCTCTTTCAAGAAAATGTCACCGGCACAAACAACACATCCCGAAAAGGGCGATTTTGTGAGAAGACCCATTCAGCACGCCGTACCATTCAAGACAGCACCGTCCGCGAACAAACTTCCACCTCCCCCTGAAAAATGGAGACGGATATATACCCCGCCGCATTCAGGAGGCGCGAAAGATTGTATACAACTGCGTAAATGCGGAAATACGAAATAAAAACGAATTAATCTTCTTTCTTTTTTTATTGTAGAAACTTGGCATTTGCGTATATGTCTCGGGTTTTTTTAAGTTTTCGCGCAAATACCTCTTCGTGGGACGGACACGAACACCCCAGTTCACGTATAATAGTATGTCGATCGACGAGGCACAAACGAGAACTCATACTCGATCTAGTCGTCGTAGACGCCTCTATGAAAGGTAGATTTACCGCGGCGTCTACTATTACGTCGGTGCCGCGTCCCGTGTCTGCGAACACACACCTACACCTAGTACGCTTACTCTGTTCGATCACGTCGCTATATCCTATGGCCATGTTGTCTATTTTACAAGTAACGCAGGACCTAACGTTCCAATCTTTGAGTACATATCGTCTACTGTCCACGCCCGGGTCTATGATATCCATGGTCTTCCATTCGCTCGAAGCCGTGGTAGAGAGAAAGCCGGCAATGTCGGGGGGTATCACGACATATGATCCCAATAAACACGCGTACTCCAATATGTCGTTCATGGCCCTATTGCGGAGAAGCGGCATCTCATCTTCGAAAGAGACGCTCTCCGTGTAGGCGTCCGCGACGGTTGGGCGTCTTCCCAAAGGTACAAGGCGCCGTATATGTTCGTATGCGCCCCTAGCGGTTATAGTGTGCATAAGATCGGCGGCGACCGTTAATCCAGTTTTTTTATGGTGATACAGGGCCCGAGGCGGTGCGTGTATCATCTTGGCATAGACCGCTTCGTCACTTGCGGTGAACGTGTACTCCCCGTTCTCGCCCTCTCTGGGCGTAAACAGCGACCCCTCTGCAACCCGGTCCATGGCGGCGCTGAGGCGGTCCAACGCGTGGCGTAATCTCTTGAACGAGACGCGTATTGCCACGGATACCGTGTCGTCTTGGTAAAGGGGAGCCATGTTCACAACGTACTGTTCGTAGTCGGTTTGTAATTCCGCGCTCTTACTCTCTAACGTTTTTATGAAACGCTTAAAACCTTCTCTCGTAGTTCTTACGAGGAGCCCATTCAGGGGAAGAGAGGAGGCAGCGTGTACAGCCTTGAGATCCATCTCCCACCGCGAAAGCATGAATTTGATGCCTTCGAGAAGTGTGGGATCTCCGTCCATTGATTTTCTCTCACTCGTAGTATAAAAAAACAACACCCTATCGTGGTGGGCATCATTCGGAAATGACCGCTCTCAACGGCGAACGTGGGTATTTAAACATACTCAAAGACCTCGTAGAACGCTGCGGAGATGTACGAGAAGAGCGCACCGGTGTAGGGGCCGTGTCTCGCTTTGGAACAATGGTTCAATATAATCTACGTGACGGTAAAATACCGCTTTTCACGCACAAATCCGTTTGGTTCAAGGGGGTGGCTCTCGAACTCTTATGGTTTCTTTCCGGTTCCACGGACTGCAGCGAGCTGAGCAAGCAGGGTGTGCATATATGGGACGCTAACGCGCGAGGCGGTAAAGATCTAGGCCCCATATACGGATTCCAATGGCGACATTATGGAGCTGACTACGTTAATTGCTACACCGATTACACCGGACAGGGTTTTGATCAGATCGAAAACATTTTGACCATATTACGTGACCCGTCGCAGAGACACAGCCGGCGCATCATCCTCACGTCCTGGAACCCGAGCGATGTGGGGAAAGGGGCCCTCCCGCCCTGCCACTGTTTCGCACAATTCTCCGTAGAGAAGGGCGAATTGTCTTGTATGCTGACGCAACGCAGCGGCGACATGGGTCTGGGCGTTCCCTTCAACGTAGCGTCGTATAGCCTTTTGACCCATATACTGGCTCACGTAACCGGTTTGAAAACCGGGGACTTTGTGCACTGTATCGGTAACACCCATCTCTACGCCAATCACATAGAGCCCATGAAGGCAGCTCTCGGGAGGAAACTATACGATGCGCCCACTCTGGAAATTACGAGAGAAACAACGGATATACACGCCATGCGATACGATGATTTCAAAGTCGTAGGATACCGAAGACACGGAGCTATCAAATTACCGATGGCTTTGTAAAATTGATTCGCTGGATGGTTCTATAAGTGATCGAGGCCCCGTAGACTTGAGTCCGCATATCGATTATTTCATACCGTTTGATATCTTTATCGGGGAGTTTCACCGTGAACCCCAATTTACGTACTACATCATTTATGGGTACGAAATAGGGCTCTACGGTAACGACCGATCCTGCCGTCTCGAGGATATCTTCCCATAAAGGGTCCGTGTTAGCGACGACGGGCCAGTAGGTGATAGATAGCATAGGGGATTTTCGTTTGAGTCGTTTACTCATCCTCCAATAGTTTTCGTGTGCGGTCATTAAAAGGGATAAAATTGTCAGGGCGTCCTTCGATGGCGCGGAGGGTTTTGGTAAAGCCGTAGATACATGCGACCAAACATGAAATCTATCTTCGACATGTGTTGCCTTGTAAGGGTTCGGGTAATCTCTTATTGGCTGACCGTCATATAAAGTCGGGATGCCGTGCGTCACCGTTACCATTTCGTCTATGGAACTCATGTTGAACCAGGAGCATAAAGACTTTATCTTAGGACGTGCCTTTATCACCACAGATAGTGATGTCGGACTCCCGGATGCTAATTCTGGGGGAGAGGGGGGCAAGATTCACCTGCTGTTCACAGAGATCGGTAAAAAGGTAGAGTTTCGGGAGCCACCGTCCGGAATAACAGGATTTATAGTTACGGAAGTTCTAACTAGACACGCCATGTGCGACACGGGGTCGCAGATCGTGGGGGTCTTGGCGTTTACCTGCGATCCGGAAAAAAGAGATAGGCTTATCGAAGACGGCCGTTTCGACGCCGAAGGATTGTGCTGCGATAAAGGAGATGTGGTTTGTCGTTGGTTCGATCCGCTTATTATTTTCCGGTTAGGATCCGCGTCGTGGGAGAAGTTGTACGAAGCGTCTATACAAGCGGTCGTTTTTGGTCGGACCGCCGCACGATGTTTTGCTCAAAATCGTGATCATTACGTCCTTGACCGGTGGATATTCACGAGCAGGTTAGAAAAGTGGGCGGACTCTCAAAACCTCAGCGGAACGGCCCCTAAAGCTGATGACGAGGGAGAGAGGCTGCTGCAAAAACACGAGTACATATGGATTTATTTCCAAATTGCGATGAGATGGTCCCGCGCTACCGCATTAGACGCTGGGTGGTTATTAAACTGCCTGAACGGCGTACGAGTCTCCTGTCCAGAAACATTACACAATTTGAGAGATATTTATTGTTTCGAGAAACGCAACGTGTTCCAGGTGGAACATATGCAGCTTTGGGCGCGCATCAACCTCTACAGCGATATTTTTTTCGAGGCTGGGGAGGCTTTCGCTCGGCGTAAAAAGGCTTTCATAACATCGTGTACCATAGCCGAGAGATTGGGGGATGCGCTACAAGAAACACGGAGACGCTATTATTTTTCACCGCTCTACACGTCCATCCGGATCAACGAGACCATGCGAGAAAATATCGCTCACGCACCCCTCGATATGTTCGACCCCGAAACATTGAGCGAGTGGGTCGATAAAAGATGCCGTACTATAGATAACGCCTTCAAATACGAGCGTATCTTCGGCCGCCTCTACGAAAATATGGGGATGAGATGCGAGGAGGGATGCGCCTTAAAACTTTACGGCAACCTAGATGGGATTGAAGAAGTTTTCACCGGAAAAAAACCAGGTTATAGCTACGGGCCGATAAAGCTCGGACGGATTGCGAACTGCGTTTTGGCTTCACCAAAGATAAGACCGCCGACGAATGACAGACCCGGAGAACGGGATTTGTCCGTTTGGAAATTCCCTTACGACCACCCGAAACACGAAGGCACGGCGAGGTCCATCATGTTGACAGGCGCTTTCTTGGTACCCATGTGGGTGACGTGGAATTCGACTCCGCCCTCCTTCCACACGCTAATACCCGCCATAGACGACGATCACGCTTTTTCACTCGAAGATGTCATGAAATCGACGGTGTTAGGGACCGGGAAGACCGCTGAGTATATATCGTCAGAGTTACACATCTCAGTTATTATTTTAGACGTGGACCTAAAACCGGCCATCCCTCGGCCGGATATGGACGTCGAACTTCTATGTAAAGACATGGTTGCTATGGTAAATTCCGTGGTGGATGTTATTCTGGAACTTGCGGGTAAGCTCATTCACTACATTTTCCATTCCAAACCGGTCGTCGAGACCGGTGTTAAATTCGGTCTACACCATCACGTATGTATCCCGGAACCGTACGTTGTCACGAGTCACGCCGCCGCGCAATTGGTGTCTCTATTGGGCTCTATGAGGCACATGTACCCCGAGACAGTGGGGGTATACTGTGCCCGAAATAACGACACCGTGTACGACCCTTGTATTTACACAACATCTTCTGATGGACGAGCAAGAGGACACGCGCTGAGGTGTCCCGAACAGGTGAAAGCGGACGGCACGAAGAAGTTGGTGTGTGTGTATAGAACGGATGGCCTGGATATCAACCAACCGATACCGTGGGCTAAAAAATTCGCGCACGGGCCTCACGGAGTATGCGTCGGAAACGTGATTACTTCGTTCACGGGAACACGGGCGATAACTGATACCGAGTATATAAAGTCAGTGGAGGCGGATAGTATCAATGCGTTCGCTAAGGAGAGGTGTTCGAAAAATGTGCCGGATCTTATGCGAGCGATAAATCGGAGGAGTATCCTCTTCGACGAATCGGAACCGGACTTTCCCAGTTCGGAAGATAAAAAACGCTTACTGTGCATCATCAACAATCTCTGGGATGTAAAGGGACGCGCAAAGTTCCAAAAGGTGCTGGAAAGGGCCACGGGGGGTTCGGGAGAGAGATACGATAGAGGCGTTGTAGCCAGGACGGCGAGGCTTTCGAGGTTCGCCATAGACGAACGGACGGGAGAGTGTATTTTGATAGAACGCTGCGGAAATCTGTTTCCTTTGTGTCCTAGCAGAGTTCACGGCACCAAGAGCGGGGTGGTGATAAAAGCCGTTTATAACCCCCGCATGATCAGATTTGGTCTGGTGGTCGGTTGTTTTAAGGCTTCGTGTAAAGAGCGATATTACCTTCACGATTGTTCAATACCCATGTCTGATATTTACATCTCGGATAGCGTCGCATTGGAGTTTACAGAGGGAACGCTAAAGACCGTTAACGTTCCCACCGCAGAGGTCCTAGAACCAGTTATCGTCAAGCACTCCGACGGCGACCGTTTTTGCATGGAGAGCAGGATGGTGGGTGTGCGAAACGGATATAAACCGTTCGGAGAATACGCGGCAGAGATGCGGGACATACTGTATTTCTACATGCATTTGCCGGCGATAGGTTTGGCCGCGGTACGAACGTTCAACAACAATTTGGTCTTGCTACTCGAACGGAAGGGTGGACCCTCACCAATAATAATGGCGTCTGAAGACGCGCAAATGTTTTTACGCGGCGTTGTGGGATTCGTACCGGAGAGAATAGCGGTTTTATTGGAACATTTGATCATGAAAGTTGACGGTCAGCCCGTTTGGTGATTTATTTTTTCAGCACTACCCAGTCCACCATACCGACCGGTTTAATAATCTCGTAGGCGCTGCGAAAATCTAGCCTATCTGCCAGTTGAACTTTTCTGCACCCGTGCACATGGATGCATTGGGCGAAATAATCGGGTTCGAGAACTTCTATAAATCCCAAGTTGGCGGCTTCTCCCGTGTTAATCAGAAAAACATCGTTGGACGTGTCGCGGTTTTTTGCCGTGTTCGTGCCGTTTACTATGTGTTGTTGCGCGAGGTTTTTGATGAGTAAACACACGATACACATCTGTTGAGTCTTACACAATCTGTTTTTTTTCGAAATGGGTTTGAGCACGTCATGCAGCGTTTCTAAGATACCGCCAACGTCGTCGCGTGATTCGGCTAAAGGCGCCATTTCAGTGAGCAACTTCTCGACATGTGTGCCCACAGCTACCGGTCCGGGAACACCCACCTCTGGAAAAACCGCGGTCATATAATAACATCCCGCACCCATCACACACCGTTCGTCTAACATCGCCCGTAATTCGGAGTACATGGTGATCGACGGTGCGTCTAGTTCATATTGATCTAGAAACATTGATCTCCTAGGCGTCAAATTAAACGTTAAGTCTCTCATATCGTACATGCCTCGCCTCTGCGCCGATAAGTCTATTATAGGTGAATGAATGTGTCGGTCTTTTAATCTTGTTCCGGTCAGCAGCGGCGCTAAGCTGGGGAACTCCGCTATGAGTTCTGCTCCCCCTCTCGCTTCTACAAAGGCCATGGCCTCCATGAAAAAACGGTCGGTGTCCGCGTCGGTCTGTCTGGTGATATTTGCCATGTTTCTTTCCCCGCGAGTGGATGTGATGATTCGACCGGAACCCCTTTGCCACGATCCGGTCAGGTCGCCATAAGTCGCGGGTATTTCTGTCACGTGTGAAGGCGAGGTCAGCTTCGACATTCTAAACACGTCATCTTCTAATTCCCGCGCAAAAGACTCATCCATGACGTCAGCCATGCTCAAGCGGCGGTTCGAATCGGAACTGAACGGGGGTCCTATGGACGAATATTATATAGGTATATTGAAAGCTTTAGAAGGAGGGGACGCGTCCGATGTTTCGCACGCGTTGTCAGGGGAAGCCGTAGAGCGTAAACCGGACGAGGCCACCGTAGACCTTTACGAGGCCCTATGGGAGGAGAAGATTATCTGCGGGGAGGAAGACACGCCCTCGAAGTTGGTGACCGTGTCATTCGGACGATACGGTAACTCTAGCTCGCTACAACATCCTTACGACTTCACGCTCGAGGGACTGGAGACATTTAAGCCGGGAAAGACATCCGCGACGATATCCGTAAACGAAACTAACAATACAGTAATCGAAGAGGATAGATATCAGCGCCGTTTGTACATACCCCTGCGCACCGTCCCCGGGATTCCCGTTATTTTGTCCGTGGATCGGGGAAAGCCCAGCGAACCACTGATACTGCACCTACTAACGACCAATCCGGCTCACGATGGGGTCCAAGGCGTTTATTATCGCATGGGAGAGTTGGATTCGAACGAACACCCCCTCATATTCGACGAGATCCTATCTATACCGGAAGACAAGGGGGAATTAAAAGCGTGGCCAACCGTTATAGAACCGGGTACCGGACTTAAAGTGCTACCGGATAATATGGGTATTTCAACCGGCGACGTCCCCGAAAACTTACACCAATCCGACATATTGTTACTAAGCGGGGGAATGATCTTGGTCGTAGGGCGCTGCGAGAGAGGACGTAGCGGTGTCTACTCCCTTTATATAGGAGATATGGACGAGAAGAGTGGGGTGTGGATCGCTATTTGGACCCTCCTTAAAGTCTCATGCGAAGACCAACTATTTAAAGTTTGCGCTCTGCCCGAAGATAAGGTGGTTGTAGCGACATTAGAAACCAACGACGCGGGAGCGTGGACCCATGTCAGCTCGGAGGTTTGCAGTTTTTCGAAGGGCGAAAATCGCCCGTATCACGTGGTAGGGCCAATTATCGCACCGATCATTCACCCGGACTCCCTGGAAGCCGAGTTGAGATCGATTCGTCGTACCTCGTAAACAACCATTGTCAATTAAAAAAAACCCAGTTATAAGCATAAACATTTTTATTTCTCGATGCGTCTCTATAACTGTAGAAAACATCAGGGGCCTTGAGCCACGAAACGTTATCGGGTCGCTCCGGGACTTTATCTTCTCTCGGTAACCCTATAATACTGAACGCTTCGTCGGTCAAGTTGTCACCACTGGTCCTATAACACGCCGCAAAAGTTTCGTACAGTTGATGCGACGTAGCACCCTGAAATCGGTCTTTGGTTTGTGTGACGATAAGAGACATCCTATTCTTGCCGTCATACGATATTTCGAATTGCTCTTTGGAGGTTCGCGCGGCGAACACTCTTAGCGCCTCCACGTCCCGGTTAACGATAAGGGTTCCTTCTATTAAAACGTGAATCCAACCGAAACGTGGTTTACGGCGGTATATGGTCATAAAGCGATCGTTGACGTAGTCTATAGGTTGTTCTAGTCCCGTAAAGTAACCTAATTTCGTTTTGGGTTGAGGTACTAATACGGGGCTGCCGTCGTAGGCGTCCGTGTACATGTACTGGTGCTCGTGGAGCCCTTTCGGAATCACTATCTGTTTATAAGGCGTTGTCATGCTTGAATCCCAGGTCGTGGATGGCCGTTTGTATGGCGTTAATACATTTAATTCTACGCGTCCACAAACGCATGTTGTTTGGGTTCTCTTTAATGGTTGCAACGCCAGCGGTAACAAACCCTGCCAACATGTGCCGACAAGTAAATGCGGCTCTACATCCGCGGCACATATCTCGGACGTAGTACTCGGCCGCTTCCACCAAACAGGGGGTTGCGTACACTTTTTCGCCCAACAACATAACGCACGTGTCCTTGTGTATGGGCTCGGTCCACCCGCGGTGCATATTTGTATCGTACACGGGATCGTATCTGCACCCCGCGCATCTCCACCAACTTTCGAGGGCGGAAAACGGCGCCGGACGTATACCGGATCTGCTCGAAGGGATCATATCCGTCGATTTCGTAAGACACGTTCGTTTACCCGAGAAACATACTCCGAAAATGCGACCAGCGGCAGCCGATCTGGGTTTCTCGAAAACCTCGTCGGTAACGTTGTCGGAGTTGGTCGCGTAGAACCGGTGGGCATATCTCACACGTCCGTCGTTCGAGACATCCAGCTCCACTAGCGGCACTTGCTTCATCGCCGAACATCCGTCTAATGAACACGTCGTTATACCCGGATTATGGGAGGTAACGGTCCTTCGCGGCTTTTGAGAGGTCGTGTTCTCAGTAGTGTGCGAGAGGCGACATACGCCGCATATTCTAGTGGCTAAGTGTAGGGGCGATACATTGTTATAGAAAAAGTTCTCTATGTAGGGGCTCCTACCGGTTTGTCCGCAACATTTTGCGTGGCACGTGCAGTCGGGTGGGTTAACCTCTATGAATTTACACTTGAGGCGACTTCTACCCGCGCTGAATAAGACGTCGAAAACATGTATCGCATCCGCGTCGGTCATAACTCCGCTCTCCAGTTTGGAACTGTCCTTCTCCGGAAGTGTGCCGTGGCCATCAGTAATAAACATAGTGAAGAGATGTAGCAGCCATATTATATCGCGGACATCGAGTTCAGACGTCCCATTAATTAAACGTTCCATAACGGCCACTCTATAGGCGAAGTTGCGGTCTGGATTAACAACCCTCTTGAGTTCGTGTCGGTTGACGGCGTTCATATGGCTCTTTGTAATAGAATTGTTGTGCAGGGCCCCCACCAGCTTTTTCGATTGGGTGTAGAACTTATGTAGGAAGGAATGTCTGGTCCGCGATGGTGTAGTGTTGAACTTGGTGCCATTAGCGGCTGATGAAAAACTGGTCGCCTCTACCAAAATATTGAACTGGCGGCGAGGTATTTCTGTATAAAGACAGCATAAAACTAAATCGCCGCACCGGACCAAAGGGTGTCCGTCTATAGGGTTGCCCGGACACCACATGGTTTTAAGACAAAAGGCTGCTACTCGAAGGGCATACATCAGTTCGGGCCTCTTCATTAAAAGTTTTATCCTGCGTCTTGTGACGCCCGGTTTATACGGTGCCGTGTAGACGGCCAGTTTTACCACGAACTCTGCAACACCGGGTATACATCGCATAACCCGGCTGGACCATGTTGGGTGGCTGAGTGACGTCTCGTATCCTCGATCCGATGGTGCTAAGGGCAGCGACGGACTCGCCCCGTCGAAAGCTCGTCGTAACGCCCTTCTATTGGCCCGTAAGAAAAGTGCCATCTCATACGCGCTGATTATCATTCCGTATAATGAGGCATATATTACATCGCATCTCGGTTTTGTAGTTAACAAAAAAAAAAAATATAGGCCGTCAACGTTTGTGGTAGGTCCAGCAGTTGAATATACCCATAACTAAAGCCGCAATGATCAATATCGTTATAACGGAGACACCGCCTATCGTAGCTTTTGGGCTTAGCATCTTAAGCCAAGAAAGACCTCCGAACGTGTTGAGGAGGTCGTTTGCGTGTGCCATTTTGAGATCGGTAAAATCTGTGGCCTTTTTCAACATCGCGCCTGCTTTAGTGGCGTAAACTTTGCGGTCGGCGAGGACGTCCGCGGCTAGTTTTTTTAGATCGGCGGAATAGTGACGCGACAGCTCTACGGTTCTGTTCCATTCTATTTCTATTGGTTGCATGTTCTGAATATGCATCTTCCATTTCGAAGGTTTCATAGTATTACCCGTTATTCCCGTCAGGTTCTGGGTGGAAAACAAGGCGTGAAGAACGGGGAGGCTGACCGGGTAACGGGGGCGGATATCGGGGAAGATCGGGTTAAAGGCGTCTTCGCAGTCGTTAATTTGTAAGGGTATAAAAAACTCTCCTGGCGCCAGTAACTGACAACCGCATTCGACTTTAATAACACACGTGTTACACGCCGGTATCGTTTTCACTGTAGACGCGGGAAGGCCCGGACAAGAGAGGGTCCACGAATACGAGGAGTTCTCTGCAGCCTTGCGCGAATGGACCATATAATTGTTATCGCTAAGTCGAACCGCGACAGAGGCTACAGGCCTCGATTCGTAACGTATGTCGCAAAGGGCCATTATCTGGGCCGCGTCGTCCTTATACAGCGCCGCTGCACAGGTCATCTGGGTAAAATCCTGCAGAGATCGTTCTGTGCGACAAATTTTGATCCCCTCGCCTCTACAAGAAGACAGCTCGGCCGTGCTCATCTCGCTAAAATAATTTCCGTCTGCCGAGATCGCTATGTAGTCCGGTAGATTTTCGATCCTCGTCGACGCGTGGTTATTCTCGGAGATTGATATGTGTGTCCTGTCGATCCTGTAAACGGCTAATATGCCCCCTTGGGCGTATAGGGGGAAGGTGACGCTTATATAAAGCTGCCCGGTTTTTGAGGACCTAGTAAAGGCGATGTTTTCCGTTTTGTAATAGAACACTGGGCTAGGGTCAACCAAACGTAGGTGGTAATTTTTTAGGACGGCGCTGTTTATTCTGTCCAAGACAAAAGAGATATCGCTTATAGGAATGAGGTTTGGGGAGAGACGTCCGGACATAAGAACGTTGATACCGGCGCCGAACTCTTCTACAACGGCTTCTAAAGTAGAGATATCTATTTGGAAGGCGTATAAGTGGCGCTGCACTCGTAACAGAATGTCTGTTCCTTCTATGGCGCGCTGTACCATAACCTCCGTCGCGTTAAGAGTTGCGTACTCTTTTATGGCTAGTTCTTGTAATCGCAGGTCAGTCTCTGTTATTCGACTGTTTATATTTTTCATGCCATTCTCTATGGCGTCCATTCTATCGTTAAAGGCCTTGGAAGCGCTGGAAAGACGTTCCGCGGATTTGACCAATTGCCTTTTGTTCAACTCAACCACATTGGCCAACTGACATATGTGCTTATCCACTATTTTGATATCGTCCCATGTCGGAGCTCCGCTTAAGTCAGACAATACTTTACCCACTGTAGAGAATATGCCCCCACCGCCACCGCTAGCGGCTTGATTCTTTTTGCAATAATCGGGGGTATCATCCGCGCTTCGCTTACGTCTACGGTTACCTAAAACCGTCGAGTCTATGTCCGGAACGGCGCGGAGCCACAACTTGATCCGTTCCAAAAGCTGTGGAATTAGAGCCGATGTTTGCGCGTTTACCTCGGCGACGAGTTGGTTAATCGCATCGCAGTGTAAAAAACGCAATTCGCTGGTGTTACACGCCATATTACTGATAGGGTCGAATTCTAATTTCGGAATGTTGACCTGGTATGTGTGTCTATACTTGGTCACACCATTTAACACCGTAGCGCCACGGTTCATATTAATACCCCAATTCAAACGGGGTTCGCTCTGTCTCAAATTTACGACCGACAGGGCCGCGCCGGACGATATGAAACACATTATAAAAAAATACATATTGGTTTTTTTTTTAAATATTTATTGAAAGCACACCGCTGTTGTATATACGTTTTGTGGCCCTCCCCCACTCTTCGTGAAACAAGACAAACGATATACTTGGAACGATGTTTTATTTACTAGAGAAATCGGGCGTTCCATCGCATAAACGTGGTAAAAACATCGTTTCCTTTGCCGAAACGCGTCATGAAACCCTTCTCCCAGCCGTTGTTCTCGGATATCCATTCGAAAACCTTGCATTCTTTCATAATTATTATCGCCGAGTCAACCAAATGGTCTGATGTGGTCGGGTCGTCTTGATCGCTCAATGTCGTTGCTAAGGCGCTGAGCATGGCGACTATTCGCCCCCAGTTACGGCCCTCCATTTTCCATATATCTTCGAAAATCACACGGAGCTGCTCGGGTACCACCGGACCGATTATATTTTTCACGGTCTTTCCTAATCTGACACGAACCATGGTTTCGTACTGGTACAGTGTTCTTAAGAGTGCGTTTTCCACAGTGTCCGGTTTCAGGAATACGGATATCGGTCGCTTTTTCCTATGGCGTTCACGTATCACTTTGAGGAATAAAATCCTAGTGTCCTGCTCCATGAGGTTTTTTTTACTCAGACTAGTATTCACAGAGCGTTAATATATATATATCGGTATTCGTGAATACTAGGTCTCGTCGTTGTTACCGATACGAGTCGACCCCCTTATGACGTATACGCCATATGCCCCGTCTCCCTGGAATATGTCGTGTATATCAGCCGTCATAATCTGACGATTAAAAATGTATTCTACTTGATTTCTAACGGTTGATAGGGTGGCTGCTTCCGAGAATTCTCGGAAGAGAGCGGCTCTGTAATCCGTATCCGGATGAATTTTATAGTGACACCGAGGATTACCGCATGTCATTTTAGCCATCGCGTCGTAAAGGTTTCGACTCGTCTCCGGATTGTACACGAACAGAGCCACGGACTTAGCCACGTTCCTAAACTCGCATGAGTGCATCGTACGCGCGAAGAGATTACATATGGTATGAAAACGATTTAAGGGCGTTACACCGAGATCCTTCCACAGAGCTCCTATATCCTTTCTGTGTGCGCGTTGGCAGTACACGTCGAGAAGACCCAGTTCTAGGCCAGTGGCTCTGGTGGGCGGGGCGCCCGCGAGGACATAGTACGGTAGCTCGTATAACCCGTATATAGTTTCTAAGTGGTTTCTCATTATCAAAGTTTGCCCTGGAACCGGTGAAAAAACAGAGTCGACACGGACGAGGTGCTCGTCAGATGGTACGCACGACGATACGACCGCCTCGTACAAATATGCCTCGAAAACAACGGCCTCGAGTCGGCGCCTGTCCGCTTTGAGCGGTACGTTTATGTTAGAGCCGTGCGCGGTAACGGCGATTTTCGTCTCGACAGTTCTGGGATCGAGAAGCCACTTTTGAAATACACAGGAAGCCTTTATCCCGGCATCTCGGCCATCTTTTACCGCCATCGCGATCTGATTACCGCGAAGCTGATCGCGCACTTTTCCCGCTCGAACGTAGCTATATCCTTGAGAGGCGCGTACGGTCGTTGCAAGTGCCCCAGCAACCGCCTTGGAGACTACCTGGTCCGGTTTGTACGTGAGACGTCTGATCATGTCGTAAACTATATAGATATCGGCAGAGGGAGTAAACCAGAAATATTGGTGCGTTCGTCCGCCGAGCGATTCCGGATGAAGATCGCCGTTTTTCATCAACGCCTCGACCGCGCATGACTGCAAAACATATGCCGGCCTCAGGTATCTGTTTCGCTCCTTCTTGGCTATTATGTCGAGCCAGAGGAAGCAACTGTGTTCTTGTTCGGTGTAGGCGAACAGTTCCGCCACATCGACGAGTACGCTAGTGGTTAGCATGTCCCTCGACGACGAAACCGTGTCGCCATACAAGACTCGTTCCACGCGGGCCCTATCCATTCTCTCCCATTTGGCGTACTCCACGGGTTCTCTGAACGTGAATTGTACGCCTCCTATGGTGCCGTAGTAGGCGCGTAGTTTTTTCATTACCATCGTGTCGAATGTCGTACACGCGGCCTCGCTCCGAACGGCGACGCAGTACATGACCCTCAATCCTCTCAACAACCTGTCCCAGTCCGCCGTCGCGTACTTCCTGCCCGCCGTAGGTATTCCTACCAAAACCGCGTCGACAAAATCGTCGTGCCACTCTGGGGACCCAGTGCCCATCCATCTGGCGAGAACGTTAACCGTCCTTCGTTCCTTGCTCAACGAGTTCGATTTCACGAGATCTTTCTTATGCACGGTACAGGGAAACTCCGCGTCACGACGGGTCTCTATTAAGTCTAATACGCTCTCCGTTACGACCGGTAGGAGGTAGTTGTGTAGAAAAGGTCTCATCACCTCACTCGGTAGTCCAGCCTCCCACACAGCTCTGAACCGTGACTCCAATAGACTGACTCCGGTTTTTATAAGGGTCACCCGGGGAAGCGATTTACATGTGAGAGCGAATGCGTCCACTGTTTCGAAGCAAGGATTTTTGTAAACGTTCGTGGCTCGTTGTTTGATTAGCGCGTGGGCGTCGCCCGTTTCCTTTCTTATTCCACCGATGTATTCTAAAATTGATTTCTTCATAGCTTGCACGTCTAGGGGGGATACTCTTTGAGACGGTTCTGGCCATCTCTTCGTACCGTAGTCCATACCTCCTTTGTAGAAAGCCATTCCTATTTTCCACGCAGAGTTCAAGACTGATACTATGGTTTTCGTCGATATACCAGTGCCGGGAATGCCACTTAATCGTTTGGACGTCATCGAAACACGACGAGTTATGGCGGTTTACACGGCATATTTTTCGGATACTTTTCTGTTGACTTTCGTTTTTATGATATTCCTGATGGTGACCGTACTACTCATTACTACGCTGGGGACATGCCAAATAATAATCTCGTTCTACAAGTCCACCGCCGCGAAAATCAGCAAGTACTCCGGGGGGGCTCGACCCTATATGCCGCGCTACCGCGATGTAGAGACCATGTTTGAAGATGACGACGACGCCGACAACATTATTTTGCTCACCAACAATAACCGGGGTTCAACCAGCTACGGATTTTCGGATGATACGTAGGCAAATATATAAAACAAAAATTATAATATTTTGTATGAGTTTTATTATTTATTGGTATTTCACCGCCCGGAAGAACCAAAACCGTTCGAGCCCCGCTTTGGAGCGTTGGGGACCAGCAAGGGTACCACACGCACGAGACCGGAGCTCCGGATGCGTATTATGGCTGATTCGATGTCAAAAGCGTGGGTCGTTTCTTTTAGTTTGCCCACGACGTCTCCTTCCTTAACCATAATATCTTCACCCGTGTCATTAAAGACTAGAACGGCAATAAAGCCGGCGTAGTCATAATCTATAACGCCCCTATGAACTTGACACTCTTTTAGCACGGATCTTTTAAAGTCGTTAGAAACCAATCCCACGTAGGAGGTTTCCCCGGATATACACGAAGTGCTTTGAACCGCGGTAACGCACCCGCGTGGTACGCGGACGTCGCGGACAGCCCGTAGAAGCCTCTTTCGGGACGCCGGTTGTTCGTCCGGGATTGGAACCAGTTGGGCTATTTTTTCGCCGGGTTCAATAGTTGCCGTGACGTTCTCGCTGGAATTTCGTATAAGAACCGCGATTTCACGGTTTTTCATGACGCCCCTGCGCACTGCTATGAGACTGCGGTGTAGAAATATCCCGGATCGGGCGGCAACCTCGAATTCTACGCCGAGGCATTCGTTTATAGTAATGCCGGTAGGTACAAGTTGCTCAGATTTCGGCTCTATTTTCACCGCATCAGCGATGTATGCTCGTACGTCTACCCCGGCTGAAAACTTGGTGGCCCGACTCGGTCTATACTCCCATCCGTCTGCGAGGGTTACTTCCATAGTCTTCATCTTCTTGAGCGCTAATGACAACATGGACCTCATAGTATGCTTTTTATATCCGGATTATATCCAGCTACGGATTTTTTTGTTCTGTATTTATCAAAGACGAAAAGGGCACCGACGCGGTCTCACGGCTAAATGTGCGTGGGCGAATGTTCGGTCCATATTATGTCCTTCGTTTTATTAACGGTACCATAACCCGCATAGACTCTTTTATATAGCCAGCGAAGAAATCTCTGAGGACTAGCGCCCATACACCGCCACCGACTAACGCAGCCGATGTGCCATGGGTAATAACCGTTTTATTTCTATAGGAGCTATATTCGGCGCATAGATCCGCGTGGTGTCGTGAACCGGCGTATATTTCTAGCGACGGCGCAATAAATTTTTTTGCGGTATCTTCCGTCAACATAGGGGGGAGCGGTTGCCCCGTCTCGGTAAACGACGTCTCGCTCATATGTAGTACATTCCTAGTGAATTGTCCCCACATATCCTCCAACGGTTTCTCGATAACGGCTTTCATGTCCCCCTTGCTTTTAAACTGTACGGAAAGATAGCGTTTTTCGAAGGCGTGTTCGTTTAACATGCCCACACTTCTCATAGTGTCCACGTTATCCAAAGCGGTCTCGATTTCCTCCCTGCGCGCCTTAGTTAGCGGGTTGATATCTATCCAGCATATACCCGGCGTCTCTCCAGCCGCGTCATCGTGTCGAACGTATTCGGACGTGATTACGCATTTTCTGGCGGATATGGCATCTATCACCAGACGGTCTGTCATAAAAGGGTCGGGGACCCACTCGTTTACCGTTTTCAAACATCTTTCGTTGTCCACGTGCGGGAAAATGGGTATGGGGCGCGTACACTCTTCCGATAGCACTCTATCGTAAGCCACGCGGGACGTGTCCGCCTCTTTCATAATCTTGGCAGTTTTCTTCGTTAGATCGGTGCCGTATGATCCGAAAAACTCTAATAGGGCGTCTGTTACTCTGACGAGTTCTTCCGCAGAGGGTACGACTTTCTTTTCATTAAAAGACGATGTGGGCTGACGCATCAACTGCAGTAGTTCGTCCTTGTGCTCGTCCGATAACTTAAGCGCGGCGGCGACTGTCTTGAGCATGTTGTTAACCCTTCCCAAATGTTCGCTCAATTCTTCGTTGTATTTATCACGTTTGGCCGCCACCCGTTTAGTCGTGTCTAGTTGAGTCGACAGAAGATCGGCGTTGTTTTTAAGATTCGAGACTAGGATTTTTAGGTTCTCGTTATTCGCGGCGAGTTGCGCAGCCTCTTTGCGCAGTAGCGCCGCTTCCGTGCTGCGAGTCTTGAGTTGAACTACCGCCGCGGCTAACTGTTTTCCGAGGTCGCGCTCCTGTATAGATTTATGGACTTTCTGGGCCATCATTGCCGCTTGTTTAGAGCCTGGCGGGAAGGCTGTGTAGGGCACCGTTCCCTGCAACGGTTGTATATAGCTCGCGGGAAATTCGTCTCCCTCTACATCACCCTCGGGATTAGATATTTTTTCATGAAGCCGTTTCGAAGCCCTTATCGTCTGTTCTAGTACCTCCAGTTGCCTTTCCGCTAATTTAGGGCCCGATTCATCTTCTTCTAATCCCAACTCCGAGTATTTGCTGAAAAGGGCACTTGCTTTGGACTGTAAAAGCGTGACATTCTCGTAGTCTTTGTTTACTCTCGCTACTATATCGTCCAGAGAAGGTTGACCGACCGTGGGTTTTCTCGAATCTGACCCGGTTATGGCGTCGGTTATTTCTTTTTTTAACTCCGTCGTCACTATTATGTTGGTTTTGCGTAGGCGGGTCAAGGTGAATTTCTTGGATTCGTTCACGGCGAACACGTATTGAAATTCGTGTGGAACCAACTCACACAGCGGGGGTAAAACCGCTCCTGTGACAGCGCTGATCTGGCCGACGTTAGCGAAGTCATCGAAACTCAACACGTCCACCCTCTCGCCATTTTTCTTGGAAGCCGTATATATACCGTTGCGTTGGGTTAAAATTACATCCTTTATGAGCTCGTCCACGGTCATAACGGACACCCGTTCAAGACCGGTTTCGATGTTCCAGAGATATCCGTCCATCAGCTGTTCGGTTAACGACGCGTACCGCGTTCGATGGTAAGAACGCTCGACCTTCGTGTATACTACGGGATATGCTCCCAGGGCTAAATAGAGTCGCACGGCGTAATCCATTTTTTCTCCCAGGGCACCCGCTCGGGTGACAACTCCCAATTTTAAAAAGGTAGCCATGGCCTCTCCCGTGAGCTTATCGACTATGTTTGTTTCTAAACGGGCCAGAAACTCGGACCACTCTTCTCCCTCCTTCGGCGGGGTTTCTTCGCCCAACATGTTTGCTATGCTCTTTCTCGTATCGGTACTAACCACCGATGTGTATAACATATCCACAATTGTGTACACCGTGAACATTTTCTTTTGCCTATCCAGTTGTCTAAAAATTTCCACGGAGAAAGGGCTCCACGTAGCGACCCGGTTTTGAAAAATGATGTCTAGAGCGGATATCGACGCCATGGTCGGGTGTATCAGATGAGTGACCTCGTAGTCGTTCGTTCCATGTATTTCAGAAAGAACGCGTCTGAGGTCCGTGGCTGTCATATCCGTACCTATTTGAGAGAACATCTCGCAACCCCTAGTAATCTTTTTAGCCATTTATTTCTATAAACAATCTCTCAAACAGCGTTATGTGTCAATTTTATCAGCATCCTCTCTCCTCGTGTGATAGTATTAGCGGCGCCTGAAATTATGGACCCGCAGTAGATGGGGGTCACGTACTTGAAATGGTGGACCAGCTCCTCAATACGTCTGTTAAGCGCGACCTGTGACGTTAAAATCTTGGCGGCCTCTTCGACAACCCCATCTTTCTCCGCTACTAAGTTGTGGCCAATGGTTTTAATTTTCTCGTCCCCTCCGGCGTTCGCCAACTTCACGGCTTCTTTGGTAATGGCTGCCATGGTGTCTAGAGAGGTTACGTAGCCCTTTTTCGCGCTTAACGAACCTGGGGCGGCTGTACTGTACGACTTGCCAATGTACGGCCACCAGTAGATAGAGAAATGTTTCAAGAGCCCCCCGATGGTCTCCTCGAGGGTAGTGAACCCCCTCGCATCTGCCATGGCCTTAATCATATTTGTCCACAAACTGTTACCCCTCATGTTAGTCTGGGACTCGCCGAGAACTTTTATTACAGCTGCGTGGAGACCTATGGAGTTCACCAGAGAAGCAGTGGAGAGTTCAGTGACTCCCACGAATCCCGCCAAGAGTCTTATAAAACTTAAGAGGTCGTTGATTTCGCGTGTATATGTTTCGATTTCCACGGTCTCCAAAGGGAAATAGTCTCGCCCGTTGTGGTGGAGCGGGGCCACGGGAGACCTTATGAGAGGGGGCGCCACCGTTATATTGGTCTGTGTACGAAGCAAAGTGTTCGATGTGTTGAAGATGCTTACCGGGGCGTTGTTGTATATATCCCCCTTGGCGGCTCCTACGCTGCCGTAGAATACGGTAGGTCGGTGTCCGAGCAGTTCGCCGAGCTCTTGAACATAGTTCACGTTTATGTTGTCGACAAAACTAATATCCGTGACCATACCGGCGCATAGCTGGTCCACCACGCCAACACCCCCGCCTCTCACATCTCCGAATGAGCGCGTGGTAACGAATAAGTCTGTAACTTCAGATATTTGTCTCCCGCTCGTAATAATGGACCGGTTGAAATTGTGCCTGTAAGCCGGTAAGGGTTGCCCTATATTCATGGTTATGTCCTCGTAAATTGTAAGGCTATCACGTCGGATAATATATTTTCACTCCAGAGCGCCCAGGTACTATTCGGGTTCATTTGTAACGTACCGGATAGGTGCGCGCAGATGGTTATGAATGCGTCGAGAACATGCCTCGGTACCGTAGCGGGTTCATTGTTACCTTGAGTCGATGCCCGAAATAGTATTTTCGCCGTCCTATACAACGCGTCTGTGTTTCTCAGCAGCGGTGTATAGTTACCCGCGTGGAGCGGTAGGTCGGCGCCCATATGTTCGACGATGTCCAACCCTGGAAAATCCTCCTCCATAGCTTTAACCAGCCGTTCCACTGGTACCGTGTAGTCAAATTCTTGTCGTATTATTTCTGCATTACATTCCTGGGACGTGGGCGGCACGTACGCCAAACCCTCCATCACGCACGCTGCCTGGTTCGCCGTCATCTCACCCCTCCTCAATGCGGCGATATTGGATCCCCCAAGTCTTCGTTCTTCTTTGTTATAAATAGTGCGAAGAAACCATCCCGTACCTGCCGCTAGCATATCCCAGCCGCACGCACAAGTTTCACACTCCGTTTTATTTTCGCACAGATAATGCAAAGTGTGATCATACACCTCCCTAAATCTAGAATCGGTAAACGCCGGCGAGTACGCCATAATGTATAAAGGGGGTCCTAGTTACTAGTCAGAATTCAGGGGAACACGGGAGTATTTCGTATCCATAGAGAAAAGGCTCATCGCGCGTCGACCCTTACAGGCTCTATAGCAGTTGAACAGTAACACGATTAATAAGAAGACAAACATGAGCACAACCATGACTAAGAGCGTGACACCTACCCCAGACATAAGCGGTATCCATTCGCTGGCCTGTTTGATGGCCTCGTCCAAAAGCTTAGTTACGAGTTTTTCCTCGTCAATCACGCTTTGACATAACACGGCCGATGGATCGGTCGTCATTATTCAGGCTATTATCGTCCTTTTCCTCTTTCTTTCACTCTGTAATGGGTGAGTCGCGCCGCTCACTGAGTCGGATTCTAAAAAATGTGCTTTTTCTAGCTTATACCTTTCGAGGCCTGAAATAGCCACCGGCCTCAATAACCTAGCAGCCACTTTTTCTTCTGTTTCGAAGACGCTCTCGTAGAGTTTGCTAAACTGGCCGTCAATAAATAACCCCACCAACGGACGGTCTCCGAGGTGCGTGAGATGTGACCCGGTTTCGTCCAAAGCCCATAGGTACGCGACCAAAACGTTGCTGAAGGCTTTTGCCATAGTAAATAAAAAATAATCACCCGCGGAATTAGCCAACGGACATCGAGCCGCGACCGTGAAATCCTTCAAGCGCGCAGTGTTGTAGTCCTTCGACTTTACGTGCCTGTGCTTTATCGGCGGACCGAATTCGTCTCCATCTATCAGAGCTTCTATTCTCTCTTCGATAAAATCGAATGTAAAGGCGGGTTCCTGGAGCGTGGATGCGTGTTTTATTCCCGGTTCATATACTATTTTGAGACGAGAAGGTATACACATACCACGCTCCAGTGACTTAGTACCCCACACTCCGTAAACCGAGTCCGTCCATAAATTATAAATAAAATCGGGCTCGCCGGGGAAATGAATAGCGGCGATGCGCATCAGGGCAGTCGTTAATTCGCGAGGGCGCCAATAGTCGGCGATCGTTACCGGCCCACTACAACCAAAAGCCGGTATACCAACGTACGGAGCGATGTGGGGGTACGACAGGTGTGACCAATTTACACTTTCACACTCTTTACCACGAACCAATGCCCCGTTTCTGTCTAAAGATATCGCCGCGGTATGAACGTGATGGCCTCTTTTCACTAACCGTTTAAAAATAACTCTATAAAACGGATCTCTGGCAAATTTCGCATGGCCCCCGAACTGAGGTAAGGTTACAACGGTCATTACGACATTGCTCGGTGGGGGAGTTGTAAAATACGTATGCGGTGACGGGCTACACAAAGTCATTCTTAGATTATCCCCAACCTTTTTCCCGAAGGCTACTATGTGATCGCGGTAGAATAGGTCGTGTTCTTCACCGAGCCTGTCCAGTTTATGAAGATCGAGACTCGCCCCGATGTTTTCCACGGTCTCTCCGTTTATGGCGTCTTTGTACATAGTGGCTAAAATTTTCCCGTTTTCGCCCCATAACTCCGTCTCGTTAAAAACTGCCAAGTAGGGCGTGCATACGTGATTTTTTTTCTTTAATGACACAACGACATGTTTAAGGAGAGGGCTACTCCACACAATGCCTACCCGCACCGGCCCCCACCCTAATGTCTTAGCAAATACGCAGGCCATCCTAATCACGGTTTCCACGATAAGCTGCACACGGTCTACGTCCGAAACGTCGCCGAATAAATTGTCCTCGGTTATTTCTCCTATAAGATCGGTCTCCTCAATTTGTATATTGCGGAAAAGGTCACTCATCATCTTGGCCAGGGGGTGGGTATCCGCGATAAAACCAGATGGTGGAACCATTCGCAGATCGAAAATCGTTTTAACCCATTCCTCAGAACTGGTTCTTATGTCATCATCGTTGTAATCGACGTTTTCTTTATTGTAATCGAAACTTAATTCCTTACTAATTTGTCGAAACCACGGTGCCATATTAAATCTTTTAGTGGCGTATTGGTAAAACTCTAGAGATCGGCGATAGACGTACGCCAAAACGTCTTTCATCTCGCCTTCGTGCGCAAAATGAGCTGGTTTTCTCCCAGCAGATGTTTTTGTGAGCTCGTCGTGCGCGGCGTATATCGAAAACAAAGGGGGTAACTTACCCAAAAAATCGGGATTTTCTGCGTGGGCCACTGTTCTAAACAAGTCCGGGAAAGGATCGCTATTTTGATACAACTCACCGGGTTTCTGGTATTCCCCTATATAATCGACGACGGCTTTTTCGTCTCCCGTGGCCCACGTATCAAGTGCGTACGGCGAATCGATCATAACGACAAAAAAATGGTGTTGATTAATAAAATGTTTTATTCATCTGTGGTAGTCAAAGGCTCACCGGTTCGATACGCAAGCGAATAGCATGGCAATCATGCCGAAGGTAACGAATGTCAGCCCCCCCATACCCCCGGCTAGAGCTGCGAATTTCGTCGCACTCATCGCTCTAATGGCAACGTCTTCTTCGATGTCCGGCCCCCGAATAGGCTTTCTTGGTGCGGCCGTAACCCTCAACCTTTCGACAACATCGTGTATGAAAACGCGTCGAGAACCGGGAATTATGCCGTGCCCCCGCGAACAAGTTAAGAATACCTCTAAACCAGCCACGGAATTCGTGAGTGGAGTCAACACCGCATCGTTCATGGTCAAAACGAGTGTCGAATTAACACTTTCGCACACGACGTTCTCTCCTGGAACGCATATCCCTGAGCCGGTCAGGCTACCCAACTCCTTATATTCGATGCCCTTAAAAAAGGTACCTCGATATCCAAGCCAAGCCTTAATAACGTCATCGGGTTTTCGTGGACACGTATGATTCCCTAAAATTTCCGAATACCCGCATCGCATACTCCACATCTGCGCCACACGGTCGGTGTTCACTATCACCTCCGGTGTAAACACTTTAGGCGGTGGTAAACACCCGTGGGGGATATCTCGTGTGACCACTGTTTTCGATGCGTCTATATTCGTTGTGGCCATATTACATCGAAATGAGAGTGTGTCGAAGCCTGCGTCGATAACCAGATTGGCCGTCAACCCGTCTCCATCCGCGACGCAGTACGCCCTGTTTGTAGGGTTCATCTTCCCATTCTTCATGTCGTAGGATCCTTGGGATGTACAAAGCAAGCTCTGAACTATATCTGTGCTGTTTTCTGGGCGTGCCGTAAAAACCACCGTTGGTAGAGAACAGGCGCTCGTGTTACCCGATAATATGCTCACATTGCACGTAGCAGAAGGATGATCGGTCTTCGTGATTCGCATGGTATAGTCTTCGGGCAAACATTCCCTTCTCGCACTAGTTAGTAAAGTAGTAATGTTAGCCCGATGCCCCTCGATACTCGAGCCGTAACCTTGGTCCGCCCACGCGTAAAAATATTTACACACAGCGGTGGTATAGTTTTCCATCATTTCTGTTTTGACGTACACGCTGAGGTCTTTACGGCGATAATTCTTTCTCACGGGGCTTCCGGGATATTCCAACATCTTCGCGATAATATTTCCAACACTGTTATCGTTCCGCAAAAACCACCTGTAGCGATACATCCATCTCGGGTCTGGGCTGGTAAACCGTTGCCTGGAAATCGTCAATTCGTGTACGCCCTCCGATAAGGTCAGGATAGTTTTACCGAAGTTCACGTCTGCGCATTGTTCGGGTACGTTCATACAGGTAAGAAGCGTATAACCGGTGTAATTACCAACACCACGGCGGCTCACGACATGTGGTTTGGGCATCAAACGAATGTTTTCTTTAATATACGGGCCCATGTACAACTGCATAGGTTTTTCCAACATATCCGGTCTGCATAAATAGTTCAGCAGAATATCAGTCAGTTTTTTCTTCGGGCTCCTCACGCCCATTAGATCGCACCACACATAGCTCCATTCGTTCAGCCCCGCTGCCATAACACCCAAAGACGGAATGGTGTAACCCACATACCCAACAGATCCATTTAAGGGAGGTGCGAATTCTATGTCTTCGGCAACTGGGCACAGGGAGAGCACGGTTCTACACGGACAGGTTCCATTCTCGTTAAAATAATTCGCGTCTATTTGTCGAACCGCCTTAGGCTGGTAGTAGTTCATACCCGTTTCCATAATTTTTTGTGTTATTAACGGTGCGACCTCGAAGTTATGGACGACGTCCCCTTCTCCTGACTGGCGATCTACACGGGGGCTTTCGTCCGTATTAACGCTCCGTGTTTCTAATAAGTTTCTGTTGTAGGCGCATTCGTTAACTTTAACGTCCCACGGGGTTATATTGTAAGAGTAGTCCCTCCTGTATGGTTTAACGGGCCCTACAACTATAAGCTCTCTCAACAAATTCCCAGGGTCTCTAGGTTCCGAGGCGCACGCGTATATTTCCCACATACACGACATACTTTCACAAGCTGTGAACTCCGGACAATCTCTATCCGCGATAAAACGCGCCTCCCTCGGCACCATATCGACGGTTCTCACGGCGAACTCACCGTTTTCTTCTCCACACCAGGGCTTCGCATCACTACCCCTCTCTTGGCAGACGCCGTTGGCGACGTAAATCAACCTGGTACCACCCGATTGACTCTTACAAGAGATACACACGCGGTTATTCCACCGAGGCCCTTTGATGAACCGGATTTGGTAGAACGTTATGGTGTGGTATATGCGTAGCGCTTCAGCGATTGCCGCGTAATATTCGCCGATCAGTTTGCCATCGGGCACAAGTTTAACACCTCTGGCCGAGGGAGGATCGAAAGGTCCCAACGGAAAGGGTTTAACCCGGTCCTGTTCCGGGATTTTTATGACGAGCCTTTGTTTGCTGTTGGTAAAGCTCAATATCGGCGTGGTGGGGGAAGGACATCCTATGCCCTTGCAACTGTCGCCCTCCAGACTGAAGAATGACCCGTCTAGTTCCAGTAACTCTCGAGGTAAAGCGCGCTCTCCAATAGCGGTCCTGGGTAATCCTTTATCCGTGATCATTGCGTAATTCGCGCAATTATTTTGGTCCGCAAATGGATTATCGTCCAGTTGAGAGCTTTTATGACAGTCGAAACAAGAAGTCTCCCTCGCGCGCCCAGGACGCGATGCCGCGGAGTACCATCCCCTATTTAGAAATTTATTGACCCCGTCGTGACACATATAGTCTTCTTCACGAGCTCTCTCGTGGCCGGTACCCATATACCTGGCGTATAAATCGGACTCGATTACGGACGTCCTGGGCTGGACCGACAATGGGTTCTCTTGTATTTCATAAACCAGTTTAGACATAGCCATAGGCCTCGTTCTCGAAGGGCCGACGTTCAAAGAAAGTTCCCTCGTAAATCCGGGTAGGTTGCAAGCGAGCGCCACACGGGCGTCTACGTGCAAAGGAGATGTACGCGCCAGCGACGCTTTTATCTCAGGCGCCTGCCCTCTTACGTCGCCGGCCAAGTTGAGCGAGGTGAGATCGAGAAGGCGCGTTTCGTTGACGCCGGCGGTACACCGCCATTCGTCCAGGTCGTAGGTCGTGGGGTCTTGAACCGTGACAACTAAAATCCGTCCAGGCGTATTGCGTTCATCGATGCTGCAATAAGTCCGCCGTCTATACCTGTCTATGGTGCGAGCCCGCTCTGTCATACCTCCTTCGTCATCGGCTGTGACGCTATTCGCGAGGGGAGTGAACGTTATGGATTCGGTGCATATATTCCCGTTGGCCGTCTCGGAGTTACCGGCCAGAATGGATAGGTTCGTATTTACGTGCTCCACTTTTATAAAAGGCGGTGGTAGGGCACCAACGCTCTGTGTAAAATTACACGTTAAAACCAGGCGATCGGCACTTTCTACTCGGTAGCCGAATTGAATAACTTCTGAGAGGCCTACCACATGCGTAACGAGAGCGGCTGCTAGGATATAGACGTCCATGGTGGAACTAAGAATTCGAAATAATAGTTTAGAATTGATATACCTGGCCTTTTTTATAAGGTTGTGCAAAAATTAACAACTGCCGCTTTTTTCTTCAATCAGGAGCGACAAAAATATATTGTTTACGTAATAATCAGAGAGCGAAGGGTCCGCTATTTTTTTTTTTATAAAAATAAGGTTGATATTAATATATGTCTTTCCGTTTTAGCTCTCAAATAGTCATACCCCGTGAACGAAGATATAAATAAATACTCGAATGAAGCCAGAGTCGGGGCTTATTCTCAAAAAATATTAGCTAAAACATATTCATAGATATAGTTCCGTTGACATCGCTGTGACACGTAAAACGAAACAAAAACCTTCAGAAGAACCTAGTCTATAACGAACAATTCATAACGATAGATTGTTTTAAGGGTTCTTAACCGATGACAGCGTAAAGAATCCATTTATTTTTTTTTTATCCAATATACAGGTTCCCACCCGCGGCTGGTTGGGCCCGGTGTTATTATAAAAGAGTTAACTAGAAAAATAACGTATGACAGAATTTATTTCTCTCATATCGCCTACTACCCGCTCGGCTGCGATCTTCTCGTTTTCGGGGACCGCCGGGAGAAGTGTCACGAAAGTTATGACTATGTGGGGTTTCCCATTCCTCTTCTGCTCATGACAGAGCGTCGCATCCGGACCGGCGGAGTCTCTAAACTTCTGTCCTTCTATGGACCATTTACTGTTAAACTTCTCGCGCCACTGATACTCGTCGTATGTAGCCACGTAAGTCTCGTATCGCCCTGGTAGTTGCGAGACCTTCTCAATGTTATATAGTGTCCTTTTGAGCGGACAAACGTACTCGTCGCCCCCGAGTTGTTTGGTTAGGTCCACGGCTTTTACGGTAGATACCACGTCCGGACCGATGTCGTAGTTTTTATCCGCTACTACGGGTACAGCGATTTTGAGAGTTACCATGCGTTGACCATCAGATTTAACGGTGTCCATATAGAATTGTACCACCCTTTTTTTCTCTTCTGAAAGCGTCCCAGTAGCACGATGAAAAAAGGCGCGCCAAACCGGTCTGTCGCATATCGCGACTATATGTGCGACGTCGGTTTTTTCTCGCGAGTAGATAGACTCGATGTTGGGTAATATGGTCCTTTCAAAAAACTCCGCCCCGGTCCATCTAGTGAACGAATTCGATACGATTTTGTTGTTTATACTCAACAACGATTCGGGTGACATGGGTTTGTAGAGTACCGCGTGAATGGAAAGTTTAGCGTGTCGTTCGAGGCAACTGCTTTCTCCTGGCAAAGGTATCAAAGGCGTCGGATATATGGTCATAGTATATTTCTTGGCGGCGTTTTGCGCATCAGTGAAGGCTGCTTTTAGTTTGCGCGCTTCGTGCGCCGCCGTGATATCACGCCTCATACGCGGGAAAAGTTTCCGGGCAAATTTTCCCATAGTTACTATTAAAAAAAAGATGCACATTAGGAAACAGCGGTGATAGACGGTGAAATGTCCGCTATTGTTTTTTTCTTATCTTTTTTCACTTCTTTTCTTTGTACAGTTTTCCCAAGGTTTTCAGGGACGCCCATAACCCAGCGATTTGGCTGTTTGTCAATCGGTGTTTTATCTTCGTTGCCAATATCCCATAGATTTGGCTGTTTGTCAATTGGCATTTTATCTTCGGGATTTGTTCGGGGGGTAACGACGTATGGACCTACAACGGGGTCCTTCGAACAGATAATACTTTCCGAATCGCTACCTGGTATGTCCGGTAGGATTTTAATTCCACTCAAAGCATAAGCGATGTCGGTATGTGTAATACCGTACGAACTATAGGTAAAATCCATGTACTTCCACCCGTCTTCGGGGTTAAAACATATGTTGTCTAGCTTCAGCGTTTCGGAACCGTCGGTATTATGTATCGTATTAAGGGGACGCCCATCGGTGACCACGATGCCTAGCTTGAAAACACCCACTGTACGGGTAGCCGATGTCGCTAAACTTTTACACGCAGTGTATTTAATGCACCTCTGAGCCAACATCTCCATCACGGCGAGAGCGCTTTCGCCCTCCCTGGCCAAGACGAACCCGCTAGTAAGCCGTTGATCGAAAACAGTTACTCGCGTGCCGTAATGGTTGGTCTTACCTTCTCCCGCGTATGTCGTAACGTCGACTTCGGGGAGAATATGTCTACCGTTCACCACGTAACTCGCAGAGTTGGCTTTTTTAAAAGCCGTAGAGTTAAACCTTCCAACGCTCTCCCCGCACAACATCTCGTCCCCGGGTCCAATCGCGGCGTACAATTCTAGCCGTTTTCCGACCTTAGTCATACCCGGTTCCAGGTAAACCATATTGATGAGCCTCTCAACAGGAATGTTCAAACTCATAACCTCGGCCCCACTCAGGTACCCATTCGACAGCATCTTTGTAGTGATGTGCCGCATAGATTCAACGTGTGCCATGAAGTCGTTGCCCGTTATTAGAATACCAGCCGGTCGTAAGTGTCGCGTTACGGCTCTCACGCTGTCGACATACGCCGCGTTACGTTTTGCGTCGATGTAGTTCAGCCGCATGTTTTCCGTAAACGACTCCCTGTGGATAAGATTGGCTAGCGGTGCTAGATTTAGGTCAGCAGCGTGGGGTCCCACCCGGTTAGCTGCATCGAGCACGCTGTTATACGATGCCGTGTCGATAAGGTGCGACGGCGCCAACCTACCGCTTTCGTTAGACTGTATCATGAGTGCATCCTTGGCCGCCGCTGAAATATTGGCGGTGTAACGCCATACCAGGTTACACTCTTCTAGAGATTTTAGTATCTGGTTGTACGAGTCCCTATGACCATTTTCGACTAAATAACGCTCCACTAAAGTCACATTTTCCACGACTATGTTGCCGAGGCGGTGCGACCTCTTCAGGTCTGATAATGGCATTGCGTTTATCAACCGTTGGGCCATGTTTTTCTTATCCGCGGTGTGTGTATGAACCTTAATCCGGTAAGATAGCCACAAAGCCCGCTCGCCATGTTCAGACCAGTCCTGTTACTTCACCTGACCGCCGCTGTAGCCCTCACGATATTTTTGAGATTCTTCTTCGACGAACTATACGCGGATACCGCGTTATCGAGCTGTTACAAAATTGGACGGTGCGTTGCGGACAATAAGACGAAAGCGAAAGATCTCTGCCCTACTCCCAACTGCACGGGGAATAGCAAATGCTGCGACCTATGCCGCAGCCACATATCTTCCATGAAAATTGGCCCCGTAGATTTGCAAGACGGGTTGAAAATCTCATCACCGATTAAAGTAATATCGACGGGGATGGGCGCGGCCTCAGTCCTATATGTAGCAGTGTACGTCGTCACGATGCGTAGGATGAAAAGTCACAAATCAAGCCGCGCGGCGTCATTATTTGTGAACATAATATTGCCCGTTATCGAGCTCACGATGATATTCGCGTCTTCTTTCGCGATCCTCGCCTTCGTTGTAGACTTCGAGTTTTATTTGCATTGTCACAGCGAATTAGCCCTCGTCGCCAGCTGGTCTTTCATCTTAGTTATGTTCACGTTAGACTTCACCTTCGACGTATGGCCTTCTTTCAGCCAGCAGGCACGTACAATAAAAGCTCGCCAGGAGGCGTTGGCATTAACAGAAAATAAAGACGCCACCGTTGCTCTCCTTCAAGCGGAAAACGAGGCTCATCTTAAAACGTGTAACCCTTGTCGTAGAGTTATAGACTGGTTGGCAATGTTGGCGCTAATTTGGTGGCCATTTGTCATAGTGTATTTTATCGGACTTGGCGAAGGTCGATGGAACACTGTGTAATAAAATACGTCTAGTAACCTTATTCGTTATGCCGTTTCTCTGTACTAACTCGTTACCCACACGTTTTTTTTTTAAAAAAAGGGTCATTTAAACCCATTTTGCTCATTTTTTTTTTCAATAACACAGCCACGATATGTATATTCAATAATGTTGGTGCTTCCTCTAGTAATTAGGTTTCCACGTATCTTATTTTTTTCTGGATATAGACACGGATTGGTTGATATCTGCTCACCTCGTGGGACACCTCTTATGGACTTAACCTTCGTGTAAGCTTGCGCGAAATTTCCCGCGCTAATTATGCATCCGGATCACTTACCTTCTACTTAAGTTTGAATTGTTTAAAAGTTGCTTAGCATGTAATGTTGCCGGTAAATAGTGTTATATGTATAGCTCTGGAAGACTATACTAACAAATCTGACGGGTAAACTGTGGTGTCTCGAGCGAACATACAGGTAAGTCGAACGGGGCTATTTAATACAGAGTTTGGTACCCCCCATGCTGCAATATTAGTACGGGGTCCTCTACCATGGTTTTCTTCAACATGTTTATGGAATTATAGTTATCCATTCCTCATTCGTGTAAATTTCGAGGGTCATTTCCTTGTTTTTCAAACCATTGTCTCTGTTCGAGAAGATTAAGGTAAACTAAGTACACAAACAAGCAAACATGTACGATAACGCTAATTAGGGTTAGGGTTAGGGTTAGGGTTAGGGTTAGGGTTAGGGTTAGGGTTAGGGTTAGGGTTAGGGTTAGGGTTAGG
>JAVFBX010000016.1:0-10159 GCA_034783855.1 Mopalia kennerleyi | reverse complement strand
GCAGAAACCATCCGGCTGTACACTGACAATGCACTGAATCACAATTTTCAAACTTAAAATTAAAGGACTTCTAATTGAAATTTTTGTATAATTGTTTCACTAAATGCAGGCTAATAATGCGAATTTTCGTATTAACAAATAAAATAAAATAGACAAATTTTGACCTCGAAGGGGCCTACCAACCCTAAACCCCGTGGTTGATATGAGGTTTCTATCCTGTTGTTTCTTTCATTTATTAATTTTATTTATTTTCTTTGTCGCAAGGTGGGATCAGGCTGTGCTATAAATTAAAGGAAGTTCAGCCCGCAAACCCACAATTTACCAATTGAACCATGTCGCAGTAGTATCAAAAGAAATCAGTGTTGGTATTTTGACGGTTTTTATTGTTAAGGCCACCTGACACCCACACACATAAATAAATAAATTAGACTACGCACAATAGTTAAGCGTATGTGAATAGGCTTTATTTGTACTGCCGCGGGAATTTGATTTATGAGGTCATGTCAAATTACAAAATGTATACGTCAAATCGGGTTTATTTCGATTGAAACTATTTATAATCTGTCTGAATGATCAATATGACTTTAACCGATTAAACTATTGGGGAAGTCAAAGGTGTTTTACTAACCCGTAAGGAATGTGTGTAAACCACGTGATTGAGGGGCTGGAAAATCAGACCTATAGCTGATCTTATCTGTCACAGCGTCTGTTCTGGCCCAGTCAATTTTATAGCCTACACTTTGTTTTATTGCGCTATTTTTGTACACGGTGTTTGTCAGTTATTGTCCACTGTCATTGTAAACTTGTGTACACTGTGCTTATGCTTGTTTTGGCACTGTAAATTACACACCTTGTTTAATCGCGGCATTTTTTGCACACGGTGCTTGTTAATTATTGCCCACTGTGCATCTCGACTTGTGTACACTGTGCTTGTTCATTTTTTTGCACCTTGCTTGTCTTGGCACTGTAAATTGCACGCCTGGTTTAATCGCGACACTTTTTGTGCACGATGCTTGTAAATTATTGCCCACTGTGCTTGTCAACTTGTGTACACTGTGCTTGTTCATTTTTGTGCACCTTGCTTGTCTTGGCGCTGTAAATTGCACGCCTGGTTTTATTGCGCCACTTTTTGTACACGGTGCTTGTCAATTATTGTCCACTGTGCTCGCCAACTTGTATATACTGTGCTTATTCATTTCTGTGCACCGTGCTTGTCTTGGCACTGTAAATTGCACGCCTTGGTTAATCGTGGCACTTTTTGTTCACTGTATTTATCAATTACTGTACACAGTGATTTGTCAACCTGTGTGCACTGAGTTTGTCTTGGCACTGTAGATGGGTACACTTTGTCTTATTGCAACCATTTCTGTACAGTGTGCTTGTTTAGTCATGCACACTGTGTTTCCCTTCACTGGAGTCACAAACCCGCCATTGGAATGAAACAACCGTAACTATACAGCCAACTAACGAGCTATTTTGACAGGATTTAACATTATCATTATGTATGAAAGTTCCCACAATACTGATACTGTCCAAAAACACGGAACATTTTTACATTCTATCTTCTAAAACTGTACATATGTATATAACGCCAAATTTACAATACTTACAATAATTATCATTGTTTAATTTAAAAAAAAATTATATTAAAAAAAAATTAATTAAATTAAATTAAATTAAATTAAACTAAATTAAATTAAATTAAATTAAATTAAATTAAATTAAATTAAACTAAATTTAAGTAAATGAATGAAATTTAATTCAATTAAATTATATTTAACTCACCTCAACTCAACTTATTTGTTAAAATCTAATTTAATACAATAAGTTTAATTCAGTTCAATCAAAAAGGAAAACTAATACTAATCCGTCAAATCAGATATTGTGTTGGTTTTATGTCACAATTCCTGTAAAGCGTATCAGGAAAGTTTGTGTAATTTACGTGAGTGTCGAAATGCCTCATAAAATATCAAAATGCACCGGAAACTTCCGAAACTTAACTTACAAATCACGTGACAGAAGAAAAAAGAAACTTTACTACTTGTTCGAAGAATCGAAATGGCACTTGTAAAAAAAGCCATAATAATTACAGCAATGAAACCTTTGACCATTCGTTACAAAGAGTTATATATACTTTTGTATGAGAATAGCTATTAATCTAATTAAAATCACATCTATAAAGCTCCGTGTGATCTGACACCAACTAACGATCAAGAAAAAATAAGTTAGACCAACACAAGTAATATATTTTGTTTGGGCTTGTAAAAGTCTGGTCAACAAAGCGGTTGTTATTTTACAGATGCGTGGATCCAAGACAAGCTATGTTTGGAAAGCAATTAGGTCGGTAAACTCCGGTTCGTCGACGAACATTCTCACACCAGATTCCCTGAGCTGCTCTTTGATTGGCCAGTTATGTTTGTGCTTTTCTTTTGGGTTTAATGCCGCGCTTGTTTAATGTTATTTCGCTCAAATGACGGCTCGACAGTCCACTGGTTGAAGAAAACCGCCCTTTACACCACTGGCAACAAACAAAGACAAGACAGGACAAATACTGGACAATCTCAAGACGTTATCCAAAGACATCTCAAACAGATCGGCTTCATGTTGCCTTTCAGCTCTGAGAGCAACAGGTCGACAGGGCAAACTGACAAACCTCCCGACCGGTTATGCAAACCAATAAACGCCGTTTGGTAAGCCGTTACATCAGATCTTAATTGCACAAATAAAACACGCGTGCTCCTTACATTGATTACAGCCCTCTGGCTAAGAGTAGTCTGTTTAAAGAGTAGCAATTCTGTCTTTTCTTCGCACTGGAGGAAGATTAACTTTCCACCATTATAAAAAAACACTTCACATCTTGGCTGTGCTATAGTGTCGATTATTGTTGGAATACACCGCCGTCATGTAAGTGAAATACCCTTAAGCACGTCGTAAATCACCAAACAATCAATCAATCAATACATTGGTTACAATCAGGTTAATCCATTGTTGTCTTTATATGATTTCGTTTCTGTGAACTTGGGTTCTCCCAGCTCGAGGACAATTTCTGACGGCGATACCAACCATCCTCTAGGTCTCTGTAGACATTTGACACCATATTGGATTGCACTCAGTCACATTTCGTGTCGATTTATGCCATTTTTGTTCTTGTAGAAGTTGTTCGAAGTATATATTTTTTAAAAGAGTAAACAACTACCAGCGCACAAACGTAAACAGAAAGACTTTTTGTTGAATTATTTGCACAATTCACCGGTGTGTATATACGTGAGTGGCAATCTAGCGCACTACTTAGCTCTACAAGATACAATAAATTTTAATTGACGTCTAATATTGTATACACAAACAAAAGTCTAAAACAAAAACTTTTAACAAAGTTCTGAAAGACTGAGAAAAGGCGAAATAAGTAGTAAGATTAAATCAATAAATGAAATACGCTTTGGGGTGATATGTTGGTGATCATTAATATTTAGATTCAGAAATTTTAAAACTTTAAATTATGTCAGTACATTTTAAAATTTCACATCAGCCACAGCTGTAAGCAAGAAATAACGTAAAGCTAGACCGTGTACTTCTTTAATTCAATTTTCAATTTTCAATTTGTTTATTGCAGGAACGAGTCATATGGCTCCTCTCCTAAACAAGCATAATACCATTTAAAAAAATAAAAATAAAAATATAAAAATTAAAAAAATATACGAGAAGTTGCCATCCATATAGTGTTTTGCCTTTTTTAGTTAATCATCTTCTAAATGCCATTCAAAGATGTCATTTAAAAATACACAAAATAACATAATACCATTATAACAATATAACAAACATGTAGCATTATGTCACAGTTTCATGTCTAAGTGATGGAGCTTTTTTAATAAATTTAGAAATTGATAACAGCGATTGTGTTGATTTTGGATTTAACAATGTTTTAAATTTATATAAATTAGGAAAATGACAGAAATACTGTTTAAAACAAGATTTTCTTAACTAAAAATACTTAGGACAACATAACAGAAAATGATGTTCATCTTCAACAGATTTGGAGTTACATAAAAGGCATATCCTTTCTCTCCTAGGAGTGTTGTTATACCTGCCAATTTCAATTGCTAACCCATGGTAACCATATCTGAAACGACTTAAGACTTTGATATTGGAGTCATTCAGGGTGTTGTTAATATCTCAATTACAGCTGTTTAACATATCACCATTTATAAGGCGATACGAGGAATACCCAGAAGACTCACCGAATTGAGCAGAACAGGTTGAAATAAAAATGTCTTCTACAACTTTCTTTACATCGGATATATTTGTATTTGTTGGATTTTCAAATAGAAACAAGAAGTTGAATCCACATTCCTGCAAAAGTTGTTGAGCCTTACGACTCCAAAGGTACAGCCTTCTGTTATTGTACTGCTCACACTGAAGTTGGTATAATTTGTTTGTGAGTGATTGCTTGTTGGACACAATTTTCGACCAAAAATTCAACACCCTCTTTTTACATTCTACTGCTAGACTCACTCGTTCCAATTCACTATATACACAAACATTAGGCGCCGTTTTTGGTAACCCAAGCGCATACTTGCAATACTTAGTATAAACAGTCTCTATGTCACTGAGGATCGAGTCCGTCTGTCGACCCTCAGATATATGAGTGAGTCACCCGATGTGGCTCCGGCAATCGCGATGGTGGTTTCCACGAGGTTTCCTCCCGGTTTTCCACCGTAATTAGGCCAGGAACATTGCTAAGTGGACAATCCGTCACCATATAAGTGAAATGCCATTGAGAACGACGTTAAACTCCAATCAAACAAACAAAACAAACCCTGCCACTGGTCTTGCTTAAAGGAGAAGACCACCCAAAAACCATATCGTATAAATAAGTAAAACATTTTGTGTGTAATACAATACATTTATTTCCATTTTCATAACCTGATCGTAACTCTGCTTATCATCAATTAAAGAGGATCACAAGCACCAGTTGGGTCATCAAATCCTGTGCTGCTGAGTTTTCCTGCACTTTTGTTGGTCAGCCAATTTTGAACTATTCAATGATAGATCAATGAAGTCTGCTGTGCACATGATTCTATGATTAAAGTGGTTTCGGTGTTCCTCTTTAATGGATGATAACTAGAGTTATGATCGGGTTAGGAACATCAGCATTTTGGTATTGCATTTGGCGGGAAATGTTTTACTTATGTAGAAAACACGGTTTTTGGGTGGTCTTGTCCTTTAAACCCCATATCTCGCAGCCGTACAAAAGTATAGGTTTTACCATGATATCGAAAATATGAAGTTTAGTTTTAATATCAACTTTGAGATAATAGAAGCATTTCTTTAAGTTAAACAGAGACTTGTTGGCTTGACTAATTATAAATTGCCTAGCTACGGTCATGTTTAAATTAAATTCAAAACAAATTCCAAGATAATAAAAACTATCTACAATCTCAATACCATTGTCGTTATATGACCACTGGTAATGGCCCCTGTATCTTTTAGCGCCCAAAAACAACAATTTTTGTTTTTGTTACGTTCGCCTTTAAATGCCACTTTTTACAATGTGTGGCAAAAGAATTTAGAAGATTTTGTAGACCTTCGTCCGTGTTAGAAAATAGAACAGTGTCGTCGGCAAACAATAAAATAAATAGTTGAATCTCATTAACCAAAATAGAAAGATTGTCCCATTACATAATTCGCTATAAACATCATTTATAAATAATGGACACATAATTGGTGATAAAGGCTCCCCTTGTTTTAGACCAATGCCTAAATCAAAATCAAAGAAATCAGAATAATTGTTATGTAACCGGACGCAGGGGCGAACTGCATGGTATATCGCTTTTATAGCAATCCTCAACGGTAACCGGTAAAAAAAAAAACAGACTCGTCAAATGTATACGTCAAGTCGTCAAACTCAATAAACCAAATCGTCAATATGATAACCAACTCGTCAAATATACCATGTGCTTTATAATGATACACCTATCACGTGTACACTTACCGCTGAACAGTCCATTGTGGTTGTAAATTTCGAAAAATCAAATGGGAAAGATGACGCAGCTTTTTCAAGCATTTTCAATAACAAGGGCTACTAAAAATAATTGTTGTCATTATCTTTCCTTGTTTTCCATGGATTTCATTAATTATTGTTGTTAATTATGGCCTTAAGATCGCTTCTCGTATATAGATTTCGAAGCCCGTTTTTATTTTCTGAATTGATGACGAATAAGTGATTAAAGGGCCTGGTTCTGCATTGGTTTTATTGATTATTGTTGTTAATTCAGACCTAAAGACAGCATCTGGTATATGGATTTCGCATCCCGTCAACAGCATGATTCATTTAATGAATTAGTTACCAAGTTTTTTTTAACAGTAAGTTCTCATAAAATATACAATACGAAAAATATTAAAATAGCAGTTAAATAAATAAATAAAACACTAGAATATAAATATAAAAAACTATTAAATATATTTACATCTCATATTAATACTGTTTACAAATTTTAAAGATTTTCTGAATTAGCTACAAAGTTTTTCTTATATGTGAAATAAGCTATGTAAAATAAGGTGAAAACGTTGACTTTTTTTTGCCTTTCTAAAATCGCCTTATCCTAATCTCGATAATGCAAAAGGTTTGAAAAACTAAATTAATTATTTTAGAATGTTTTTTTAAATTTAAATTGCAAATGCGTACCTCAAAGATTATGTGTTTCAAAGGGCGGAAGGGATTAACGTGATTATCTCACCTCAACTGATTATACCTGCTGACTATTACCACAAACCAATTAGCGAAAGGACAACAAATCAGTTGCATGACCGTTGAGAATACGATGACGATATTTTATTTTACATACTTGTCTAAAAAGACATGCAAGTTTGGAAAGAAAATCTCCAACGATCCGAGTGGAATAAGAGTTACAAACAAGGGTCTATTTTTTAAAATGATTTGATGGTTGGAGAGCACTGTATGGGCTATAAACGATTGGTGCGTTTTTTTTTCAGAAAGCCATCCGTACTTATTACGATTTTGAAGGTTGGCATCATCGTTTAAACCATCGTGCTTGACTATGGCCTATACTTGATTTCCTTCATCTATTTTTATACACATGTCTGACTTCCAGTTAAGCCAATAAACAAATAGTATTCCCATAAAGTGATCGGAGTGCAAATTTCTTGCATGTTGCCCTGTATATATTTAAAAATGTTTATTTGTATGTTTACATGTTGTTTGTATATATGTTTGTTTTCGAATGTAACTAACTGTGATTTCTCTTGTATGTTTTGTAAACAGGTTCTGTATAACTACGTCGATATAGCCTATGTCTGTGTCATTTGTTGAAGCATCCACTCTCGAGGGCCCCGATCCGGTAAACCTATTCACATATCTACCCTATCATGACCTGACCGAATTACCTCCCTTGAATAATACACCACCCCCGTTGTCCACAACTGTTGATTTTCAAACCATAGAAAATATGTGCTTTAATCCTATTGAACTGAATGAAATAGATAATTATAAAACTCCAACTGACGACAACGAATACGAATTACGACACTGGTCGGATATAAACTCAAACAAATCCAAATACTTTTCCGAATCAACACTTAAATATGAACTCTCCTCCATTCCTTCTATAAATGAACAATTTTCTGTTTTTCACATGAATGCAAGAAGTTTAAACAAACACTACGATGAAATCTCTGGCTTGCTCCATAATCTGCAATATGATTTTACAGTTTTAGGCTTCTCAGAAAGCTGGCTGCATCCACATACGGAACACCTTCATCAATTCCCAGGCTATACCTCTTACTCACAATCAAGATCAAATAGACAAGGGGGTGGTGTTGTTCTTTTTGTCAAAGATTCCGTTCAGTCCTGCAAGATAAGAAATGATCTATCATTTAACCAAGCAAATGGGGATTACGAATCCTTATTTCTAGAGATCACACAATCACATACTTCATATCTCATATCCCAATTCATCATAAAAACAAACTATATCGTAATCAGATCATTTCTTAACACCCGTCCAACAAACTTACATATCGCACATACAGAAATAAGCTTAATAAATTATTAGTAAATTCTAGAAAAATCTATTTCGAAAACAAGTTTAACAAGTTCAACAATAACATCAAAGAAACGTGGAAAACAATCATCTCATGCTGCGTAAAAAAACTCATCTTTACCTGATTCATTTTTTATAGATCACCAGCAAATATCTGATTAAAGAAAAATAGCCGACAAATTTAATTCCTATTTTACTTCATCATTAGAAAACTTAAGATAAAAAATACCACATCCCCAAACTAATTTTACTGACTACTTACCTGAAAAAAACCGAGACACTGTTTGAATTTAGATCAGTTACTACAGCTGAAGTTCAGTCAACCATCGATCATTACAAATCAACCGCTGCAGGACTGGACGGAATTCCTATGTCCTCCCTTAAACTAGTTTTGATCTCATTTCTGTACCATTGACACACATATCAATCTTTCCTTCCATACTGGAATCATTCCCAACTCATTAAAATCTGCTAAGGTATCACCCATCTTAAAGTCCGGGGACGTTCAGCTCATCGAAAATGATCGACCTATATCTGTTCTACCATCATTCAGTAAAATCATTGATAGACTGGCTTGTGATAAGTTAGTTGATCATCTTGAAACCAATAACATTATTTCATTTCATCAACATGGATTCAGGGCAAATCACTCCACCTTATCAGCAGCATCCACACTACATCAAAAACTCGTCGACGCAAAAGATAAAAAACTCTATAGTATCATTTCATTTCTTGATTTATCTCAAGCATTCGACACCGTTGATCACGATATTCTTTTTCTTAAGTTACAGCATTATGGATTTCATTCTCCTTGGTTCCAAAACTATCTCTCAAATAGAACACAAAAAATAAATTACAACGGCACCCTTTCCTCTTTAACCCCTATTTCTTTTGGCGTCCCCCAAGGCTCTATCCTTGGTCCTGTTCTCTTTTTAATATACATTAATGATATCATTTCCTCTTCTTCTCTCCTTCACTTTACTTTATTTGCAGACGACACAAGTGTTTATTTATGTAACAATCATATTAACGAAGCCTTACGCACTTTGAATTTTGAATTGGAAAACATACAACATTGGCTTGACGCAAATCAACTCTCATTAAATACCATTAAAACAAAATTTATGATCATTAAACCAGGAAGAACGTCTGCCAATCCACATAATGTATTTCCAAAAATCAATAATATAAATATAGAACAAGTAAAAGAATTCAAAGTTTTAGGCATCATTTTAAATGACAAACTATCCTGGACATCACATATTAGCTACATCTCTAAAAAATATATCACATAATATCGAAATTATTAGACACATCAGAAACAGCCTAATCAAATACACCTTTCTCCTACTTTATCACTCACTATTATAACCTTATTGAACGCCCTGTGGGCTAAAACTTATCAAACCCACCTCAACCTCTCCTCCTCGGTTTCAGAAAAAGGCTATTCGGATCATTACATTTCCCCACAAACTATCACCCTCTATATCCTATCTTTAAACCACTTAAACTACTCGATATTTATAAACTGAACAATATCCCTTCCATCACCCATTGTTATTATCTACCAGTCATGAATTGGTCTTTTTTCGCCAATCTGACATTCATCAGTACTCTACCAGATCCCATAATTATAATCTACACATACCATACCTCCTTACAAATCTATCTTTATATACATTAAAAGTAAAAGGCATTCAAGAGTGAAATAACCTTCTTATGTACTAGTATCCAAAACGTATTGTTTCAACCCCACTTTTTAAATCGAAATTATAAGATTACCTTATGGCACTACAAGCCTAGTCTACAATGAAATGCCGATATATTTTTTATAATTGTAAATATGTTCAATACTAAATAATAATTCAGAGATAAATTTACCATTAATACCGCCATTCACAAATTATTATATTTTGCATAATGTTCAGGGATAGAACAAGTTCTCTGGAACTTTAATTCCGCCTCAAATCATTAAATTTAATTTGTTTTATATGGATCTTATCTTTGGTGAATAATTTTTAAAAATGCAGTTCAATAAATTTATCTAAATAATGTTTAAAAAACAATGGATTTCATTCCCTTACACACGTTTTTGGTTGTTT
>JAVFBX010000014.1:16672-26767 GCA_034783855.1 Mopalia kennerleyi | reverse complement strand
TTTTGCGACTTGTATACTTGATCATGGGGAAGCTAAATTATAGGCTTAAATTGAACTGTTTGTAAATAGAATTTCGAGTTATGTTTTTCACCGGCATATAGTTTGAATACCTAACTTTTAATCTAAGCGATAAAAAAAATTTGGTTCATTTTCAGCCCAAGGGGTCCAGCAAGACCTTAAAATGTTTATTTTCCTCCAGTGCTAAGTAAGACAGCATTACTACTCTTCAAACAAACTGCTCTTACCCAGAGGGCCTTCTGGCATTGGATCTCATGGATTATAAACACCACTAGACTACTACATTACAGGCAAGAAATATTTATGGTGTTTGATACACTATACCCTTGATATTTGTTTGTTTCTGTCATTGAGATTTAACGCCATATTTAAGGTGACTGATAGCCCAATGGGTAGAGAAAACCACCGTATAAGCCACTGGCAACATTTTGTTACAAACAACAACAAAGGGCTATCACAAGACGGAATACAATGGCACCATGCACAAACAGATCTGCTTCGTGGTGCCCCTCTGAGAACACCAAGGCAACAAGAAGCTTCTTCCAACCACCTGGTCCACGGCATTGATCTGCGTGCTCATGCCCAGACATTGAAGATAGGGCCAAAAATGGTCTCATAATCGATCAGTTAATGTGTATTTACTTTTTAAAGGTGAATTTAGTATTACAAAGTTTTTAAACCAACATATGACCTTCAGCCAGACTTAATTTTCCAATGCTACTTTTCTGACATTGTGAACATACAACTTCAAATTGAATCCATTATGCCAAGGTAAAGATTATTTCACAGTATAATGTAAAAGCTTGCCATGCCTATGGGGGAAGGTAATAAGATATATGACAAGAACAAAAGATGGTGCCCTTTAGCTCTAAGACCACCAGAGATGTACTCCAAGGAAAATTGTCACACTTACACAACTATAACATGCATTATGTTTTGCTCTGTTGGGTTTCTTTGTGTATTTGGTGTTTAACGCCATGCTTAATGTTATTTCATTGATTGCTTGTTTGTTTGATTGGGGTTTAACTATTTCATTGATGAGATATAATGTCAGGCCAATGGATGAAGGAAACCACCATTGACAACAAACAGAAATACGACAAGATAATCATAACACAATACAAAGACATCAGAAAACATAGCAGCTTCCTGTTGCCCGAAGAGAGATAGCACCAGGGCAACAATTAGCTCCCACCCCACCACGGCTTAATTGCTCTGTTGGAAGTTCTGTTCCTTGAGTGGTAATGACTGCGCTTGGAACACAAATATGAATAGCCTGATGGACTGTTTTAAATGAAACATATTAAATCCATAAACTGACCACATGACACTTAATGTCCTACTTTAATCACTTGTGCACCCCACTTTCTCATTTAATTTAAGTTTTATTGGTATTAATCTTTAATATTATTATTATTTTTATTTTTTTATGCAATACAAACTCTTTCCTCTGATTAGCACAGATTTGCCAGGCTCTCTTTTAAAATTGATCACTTTTTTATGCTAAAGGCCCTGAAGAAAAATAAGGTAAACTTAATGAATGTGATTAGTAACCTACTTTTTTCATTTTGAACCGTTTCTCTCGAGACCAACATAACCTCTATATAATATAAATGGAACTCGGTCTGATATGGCACATGGGAAATTTAAAAAACGTTAACTACTGTTCGGGAAGTAGAAATCTAATCCATAGATATTGAGCCAGGGATACAGCTCCTAAAAACTCTCGCAGACAGCCTACCGAAACACGGGCATTTCCATGGCGACCAATTGCCACGGGCAACAGGGTGATTGAAGCGTCTGCAGAGATCGGATCCTGTAAAGATCGCAGGAGGAATAGGGCATGATCAAATCACAGCATCTCTCAAAGGTATGTAGCTGTGATACAAATGAGGGCTAATCCAATGAAACCTTAGTGAATCTAGCACCTTTTTTCAACCACTGGCCACAACGGTGATAGCTACGGAGTAAAAATTGGATAAAAAATAATCGCTCAATCTCATTAGGTGAATTTCTTTTCCTCTAATGTGTACTTACCCGCCGTGACTGGGCATGTCTAAATCAAATTCCAGGAAAGTCAGCTCAATGATTTCTCCAATGTCTCCAATGAAAGTGTACAAGATACAGTTGATGTTTCGTGGGTAGATTTGTGGGAAGTTGGGTGAAGTGAATTTTCCCTGAGATCCTCCATAGCTTTGTAACACAACACATTCACAGTCTAGAAGAAGAAAAAAGAAGGGGAAGCCACATGAGAAAAAATGGGCATGGCATCGATTTAAACTTGTTAACTGTCAGTTACAAAAACAACTTCTTCAAGAAAAAAATCTTGTTTTTTTAGAAAACAAAATAGATAGGTTGACATTGGAAGTTCAGGGAGTGCAAATTAAACAAGAACAAAACAAATGTTTTGTTGCATTTTAAGGCAAAAAGCTGTTACTTCAATGGTGATGTAATTTTCCATATAAAACTATAAATTTATTACACACATGACACAAAAATGCTGAAAAAGAACATCATTTGGCTATGATTATACAGTATATTTATATAATGTAAAAAAGTTGTAATATTCAATAATGGTATGTTGAAAAATATACATTAATTTACATTTGTTCAGTTCTTGAAAGTTTATATTCAGTACATTGGTCTCAGAAACATTTTAAAAAGTACACTAGTTCCTTGTTAAGCTGTTTATTCATATAAGACTTGTTTCAAGAGAGGTTGTACTCCGTTCTGTTCTCAACAGTTACATTTAAGTTTCTATAAGTCATGCCTTGCATAGAGTATTGTAGGGATTTTTCCTTTGCCCACATAACCAGAGTGCCATTAAAATATATATCAAGCCAAGCAATTGCATAAGTACAGTTTTTTATAATAAGTTTAGAATATATAATTTAGCTTTTTTTAAAATTAAGCATAAGCTCATATATAAAAGTTGAAAATGCAAAGCTTTTGAACTGTTTGTATTATAATGATTGAGATATAGACAATCAATCCATTATAAGGATATAACATGTAATAATCAAAGCTATAGGGCAATAATAAAATACAGTTATTCGAATATATGTTTAAATAAAGATATATAATGTATCAGTTGCCCAGTTCTGTTACCTCTATCTAAATGATAAGTACTTTCAAACCCTATACAGTTTTCCTGCGCTGAAAGGGAAAATGGGGAAAGAAAACTTATTAACTATTGGATAAAAACATTTTAAACCACATCAAAATCTAAACAAAATCCACTAACACAAATAACAACAGGGACAATAGTACATATATATATTTAAAACGTAACTTCATTTCCTAGTTTCTTTAATTGTAGGAAACCACCCCAACAGGAAACCACCCCAACACCACTGGCAACAAACAAAAACATCACAGGACAAATACAGGACACCCACACGACAATACAAAGACATCCCAAACATATCGACTTCCGGTTCCTCTCATGACCAGAAAGCACCAGGGCAACAGGAAGCTCCCTCCAACCACCTGCTGTGGCTAAGTGTATTATGTTTCTAGCATAATTATACTGTCTGAAAGTAGTACTTGAAGAAGTGTTCCCACATAGTGAAACAATACTCACTGTGTGGTGGTGTTAGTTTTTACATTTTCTCTTGTAGTATACCATTGTCAGAAGATCACTGAGCATGGCGTTAAACACCATGAAATCAAACCAAATGACAAGCATAAAATTCACTGCATGTGTCCTTTTAATTTTTTATGTTGTCCTAAAGAAGGTATTCTATGGAATCATTTTTGGTTAATGCACAAATACTAGTCAATTACTTTTATTTCAATGTTCAATGGTAGGCCTATAGTAATATTTCTGATAAGAATTTGTTCTATTGTAGATAGAGGATGAGGGATAGAGAGATTTTAAAGAAATTACCTAGCAAAAGTTTGACTATCTCCTGGACAAAGCAAACAAACCTATTGGTAATATAATAATTTCTGAAGGTTGACAGAGTAAATAGGAGCTAATTGGAGGGTAAACACATCTCTTTATTGGCCTGGCCCAGCACACTAGCCACGCTTCTGTAGGCGTTACATCTAGCGGCATTATGACTTTTTATCTCGCTTTAATGGTGAAATGGAAGAGTCAAGACAACCAGAACCCTGCGATTAACACTTTAAGCATTACATTAAAGTGTCACGCATCAGCAAAAAAATCTTCCGAGTCTACTTTTTCTGCCATTTCCTCCAATTTACAGAGGATATAATTCCACTAGGATTTCCAATACAAGTCACACCTTTTGGCAATAAGCAGATGTTAAAAAAACTTTATTCCCATTGGTTAAATGGCACGATGTTATTCAGCTGGTGGCTGGTCTGTGTGAGGTGTTATGCTGTACTTTAGGTTATTCTACTTGTAGGATAGTGTGACAGGCAAGTTTATGAAGGAAACTTTCTGTCTCGTATTGACAAGAACAGTGACTGTCAAGGTACAAGACATAATACAAGACATGATACAAGACATGATACAAGATGAAATAAGACAACATGGTTGTTTACAGTACTAGATGTCACAACATATCCACCTTGGGCTGCCCTTTAGCTCTGAGAGCACCAGGGCAACAAGGTTTGTTTGTTTGAATGGGGTTTAACGCCGTACTCAAGGGTATTTCACTTATATGAGGACGTGCCAGCCTAATGGGTGAAAAAAACCACCCTCAACACCACTGGCAACACACAAAGACAAGACAGGTCAAATACAGGACAACAACAGGACGCAACACAGACACCACAAACAGATCGGCTTCCTGTTCCCCTTCAGCTCTGAGAGCACCAGGGGAACATGAAGCTCCTTCCAACCACCTGTAGGGCAACAAGAAACTCCCTCCCAATGCATGTATCTGCACAACTAGTGGTACATGTATAGTGGCACATTGTTCATTATAAACTAAATGGCTTCTATGTCAGCCAACAATCAGCTAAATATAAATTCAATTTGAGTTGCTTAATTTTATAAGTAACTCAAATTAATATTAAGTTATTCAAATTAAAAAAGTTCAAGCTGTTTGAGATAAGAAAGCCTGGATAAAATACATGCATATGCAGGACAGCACATTTTTTTTTTCTTGATTTATAAGTGAAGCAAATATTTATGACCAGATCAAGTAACATCAGAGGCAACCCCCTGCTATGGTCTTAATCATTTTACAATTTCTTACATGTTTTGATTTTTCGGTTATTTTGTGTCTTACGGTTGATGTTTATTGTCCGACTGAAAGTCAACACATGTCATAACATGGCGATTTCTCTGAGGTGGGGACAGTGAGGAAAATTGACTTACAGTTTCAACAAAGAATTGTGATAACAAGTGAAGTTATACCCTGTAGTGCCTGGAGACACTATTGATGGGTGGGGTTGTCCAATTGATAATTCAACTTGACCCTTGTAACGACTTGCTTATTTCTCTTCATGCTTTCATTGCATTGCAGGTTGTTTGACCCCCCCCCCCCCCACTGAAAAACAACTCAAAGTATTACCATCACACAAGTTAACTAGACAAAAAGCACTGGAATATTCATTTTGTTAAGGTCACCAAATGGAATTCATTGATGTGTGTTTCACTCCATGATTAAGGGTATCTCAATTAAGATGGTTTTGTATACATCAACAAATAGACATACTGACACAAAACTGAAATACTTGTCATGTTGGTCAATTAATGTTCTTAAAGTAGGCCTACTCACAAAAGATAGCATGACAGAGAGGAACAAACTGCCCTTAGCCAGAGGACCACTAAATGCACAGCTCTAAGTACTTCTATAAAGCTATCTATAGGGCATTGGGAAAGCATGCTTCATCCACTAGCCACAATGGCTGCTGTCTCGGCTTATATTGGTCTCAGACCAGACAGCCTGCGAGCATCTGTCACCATGGATCTGAGACACCTATTATCATCTTCACTGAAGGAAACTTTTAATTTCACATCAAACCACCATAGCCCCAGTTCCTGTTTCTGATTAACGTCATCATGATGAATGGTGACAGTTTGTATCCCAAGATCATTTCAGTTTGGTTCAGTGCCTATCAATGGACAAGAGTGTAACCAAAGATCAGTCCTTTCAGTTTTGTGCAGTGCCTATCAATGGACTAGAGTGTAACCAAAGATCAGTCATTTCAGTTTGGTTCAGCGCCTATAAATGGACAAGAGTGTAACCAAAGATCAGTCCTTTCAGTTTTGTGCAGTGTCTATCACTGGACTAGAGTGTAACCAAAGATCAGTCATTTCAGTTTGGTTCAGTGCCTATAAATGGACAAGAGTGTAACCAAAGATCAGTTGTTTCAGTTTGGTTCAGTAACCATCAATGGACCAGAAAGTGACAAAAAGATCTGTCATTTCTGTTTGTATTAGACTGACTACACATTCATCAAATGGAAGTTGTTTGTCTGGTTGGGTAAGGGACTATTGATAGACCATTCCAGATAGTCATTTCAGTTTGGTTCAGAGATTGACCAGAACAAATCATCAACGAAGCATAATTGAGACTGAATTTATTGATGTATTGCTTTGTTTTATGGCAGTAAGAAGATAAATTTCACCCAATTGTTGGATTGGAGATGGTTTGCTATTCTGGAGGTTATTTCACTCACATGATCATAAATGATGGCATGTTGTCCAGCCCTATGGGTGAAAGACATCCACCTCTACACTTTTAGTGTAAAGAGACATGATGAATAATAGGAAGCCCCCTCCTAGCAACTTGCTTGACTGGTGACTGGTTTTAATATTGTTTTAGGTCACTTCAAAGGCACCAGTACATTTAGTTGCTATCACACTGATGTGTTTCAACATAGCAAATGATACCTATAGTGTTTTTTTTTACGGATAATGCTAATCCTGACAAAACTGGGATATTAAAACATTTCCAATTTTATAGAAAGTAAGTTGCATTAACAGCTCTGTGAAAAATCACTCTTAATAGCTAAACAGAGTTAAATTAAGGAGTACACTTATTATCACATTTAAATTGAATCTCAATATGTTGATTTTAACACTACTTTTTCAAGCATGACTCAATCACCAGTCACTGAATTTAACAATCATCAGATAATTAAATAGAATCAGCACAAAAAGTATGAACTTAAGCCTTTGCCATCAACTCTATGTTTTTAGCTCTGATAATTTGACACGTTGTTAAATCTGAAGTTATAGAATAAAATTAAATTAGTGACCTAAAACTTAACCTTAGGCTTGAAGCCAAATGAAATGTAAATAAATGACAGAAGCCATAAGAGAATGATGTAGAGCAGAAGGCTAGGGATGCTTGGCTAAGGCCACGCAATCATCAAAAATTCAATTGAGATGGTTCAGAATTGACTTCTTAACATAATGTTTGGCTCTGATCAAATAAGACAAATAAACTCAATGTTCAGGTTGAGGTGTTCTATTTGCAAACCAATCCAAACATGGGTTAAGACGACAGGATATTGAGTTATTCAATTTCCACCAAATCATATCAAGACTATCTCAGAATAAGGAAGAAAAGTAAAAAATTTTGCTTCAAGATGTATTTTAAAAGAAAGAATTTAGACCCGTTATTGATTCATCAGAAATGACAAATGTGAAAGTCAAAATGATTTTTGTTTCCTTTGTTCAAAATCTCTCAGTTTTAAAAGTCACATTTCTTGTTTGCTGTTAGATAAAATCTTCAGCTTGATGGAGAAACCAAAAACAAATAATTCAGAGATTGGAGACTGAGCCTAATCCAGAATCAGCAACATTATTAAAGATTGCATCACTCCTGATCAAAGAAAAAACAAACAAGATGAAGAAGTAAAATCCAATCCATTGAAATATTCATACTCCTATTTGAATATTGTATTTGATGAAGTTGTCAGATATTGAAAATCTTACAGAAGCTTCAAAGATATAATTGGTTTGGAATTGCAATCTTTAGCACAAAGAAGCAGGCTAATTTAGAGCCCAAATAAGCTCTTGGCAGATTCATTGCTTTGAAACAAATAGCTTTCTTTCAATTCACCATTTGTCTAGAAGAACAGAAGTGCTTTGAGCTTTAAGGTGTATAACTGATGAATGTAAATGAGCCTGAAGCTTTGCAACACACATTTTCAATAAGGATGAGAGCATGAATTTGAACATTAACAATGAAATGACATGACAGTTCTGCACCATACTGACAACACACATTTTGCATCTATTTTATTGGAATTACAAAAATGAATATCAATTAAGATATTTGGCAAAATATTTATTGTAGGATGTTGATGTATTACTTGTAGATGTGATTGTCAGACTACTGGCTCCAGGTTCCAGTCCCCTTTTTGACGTCAGGTATATGAAGTAGTCACATGATGTGACTCCGGCAATTGCGGTGGGGGTTTCTCCTGGGTTTCATATCATATAGTATTGAAGTAAGACTTATAACTGGGCATTCCGTTGTCATATACCCTCAGTGTAATCATTGCTTGTAGCATTTGTCTACTTTACCAGCATATGTTGTTATCAAAACAAAAAGTGAAAAAAAAAATCAGTGAAATTTAGATTTAGGTATACAAATTCGTTTTGCTTGATTGGTGAAAACTGAATCAATGGAAAAAAAGAACAAATATTTTGAGGGGACACCTGTTGTAAAGATAGAAATGGATTGGGAACAGACTCTAGTCATACAACAATATAACCCATTTTTATCTGGCACATGAACAAGGGTATTTCACTTATAGGACAACAGATTGTCCACTTCACACTATTCTTCGTCTCATTACGGGATTGCCGACGGAACATCATGTGACTCCTTGGAATACCTGTTGGTTGACAGATGGACATGATCCTGTGAACGGTAAATTGGAGCAGGCTTAGTAAGTGCACATGCCAACCACGGATCCACAGTCGCAGGCAACTTATTATTTATCATAATACTGTGATATAAGTCATCATGGTTTTCACCACTATCTGATATAATAATAAAAAAAAACTTCTGTCACATCTGAAGTATTTCTGTATTCTTTAAAGTGGAAAGTGTTCCCAAAGCCAATGAACACTGATGGATGAATAATGTGGTCAATTGAAGAGAACAAGAAGTCTACTAAACTAAAGCTAATCAAACCTCTATCAATCACCCAACAGCGACCATTCATCATCCACAGCTTGACCATAGATTGTCCGATTTGGCCATTTATCTATCGAAGTAAATGGTTATCCTTAATGCTTTAATTAAGAAACATTTCATTCTCAGACTTCAATCGTTTGCTTTCGGAAAAGACGAATGAGCCAAGTCACTTTATTAAAAGCAGACTTCAGCAGGACCAAGCTTCTTGGAAAACTACCTCGAGTCCCTGTCTTCCCAAAATTCAATCTGAGCGCCTTACAGGTGAAATATTTCCCACTGTAATTGGACCAGAGATAGAAAGGTCATTATCTTGAGGTAAATTTCTGTTAATACTTTTAATCTGATAAAATTGAATTTAGTTATTTGATCTATTTTATTTAATTTATTGGGAGAGAAGAAAATTTATGTTTTACGATATTAACTACATGTACCTCAACTCTTGTAAAATATATATGCCATGTAACTACTGTAATTACAGGCAAACATGAAAACAATCAGGTAACCTTGACACAAAATTCTGTAAACGGCAAGAAGTTTTCAAAGTAATGAACCTGATATTGGAGGAGAACCAGTAGCTGTTATGTCGTATTGTAAAGTGATAAAAGGAGAAGCATTATATAGAATGCCCTACAATGATGTACTGGATTGATTTAATAGTGTTTTGATTAAAATTCTGTGCTCAAGTTTATTTCATATTATATATGACTTATTCCAACTGTAAATATTCTAATTAACACAAGCATAAAATGTGAAGAGTTTTCCTTGTTGGAATATAACATTCCTCTAGTGCAAAGAAGGAAAAACGGCTTAGCCAGAGGAACTGACAAAACTGTTTGTTTGTTTGATTGGGGTTTATCAAGGGTGGGATATAACAAGTGAGTGCCATAGACAAATTTAGATTATATTTGATAAATTTGTTACATTGCCACCTGAGAAAATGCCGCATTACAACACATGTTTTGTGGGGGGGGGGGGGGGGGGGGGGGGGGGGGGGGGGGGG
>JAVFBX010000014.1:628-16662 GCA_034783855.1 Mopalia kennerleyi | reverse complement strand
TTTACAAAAATTTTTTTACCCCCCCCCCCCCCCCCCCCATTAAGAATTATTTTAACATGGCTGGTGCTCAACAGAGTCAGTTTTCACTGCATTTCCCTGGTCTTTAAGGTTAAAGAGAGGATTTGTACATTTTATATACTGAATTGATGTAACTACACTGTGTCTCACTGAACTAGACTTATGCCGTGGAGTCCTTTAAAGGTCTTCCCAAATGGGTTTTAAATCAGATTTAAAGTGCCTCAATTCCAATTATTTTTATAAGTTTTATAGGCATCAACCATTTGGGAAGACCTTTAACCATTCTGCAGAAGTTTCTACAAGATATGCAGAGGGGCAAAATGTTACAGTTTGATTTGCACTGATATGTTGGACATTTTCTTGTCTTTTTAAGTTGCAAAAGCTCTGCAAAGTCATCTAGCAGCTAATCATCAAAACAAAGAAGCAAAACACACTAATATTTCGGATAACAATAATTCCCTTCAATAATAAATTATTATACATAATATATTTTGGAATTTATTAATATGATTTCTTTTGGAGAATCAAGTACTATCCCAATCTCTGGTAGTGTTGAATGCCTTGGTTAGGGAGGATTTTGATCTAAGATTATTGATAATTATTCAGCCCACCGCTTGACTCGTGTCAATTCTGAAGCGGATTTAGAAAGCCTTCAGAAATAGTCAATGAGGATTTAGTGGGAATAAAGCCTGATCAAGCCGGGTCATTTATCAATGTCAACTGGTAACCCAAAACAATAACACAGAACTATAGGAGCTTCTCGTGTGGAATTACTTGGGCAAACGCCTCCACATTATTTGGTGAATAGCTAATGAAATAGCCCTTCTGGATGACCATGACTTTGCCAACTCATATCCTCGACAAATCATCAATTGAATTTGCAATTGTGCAACTTGGTTTATAAAGAATTTTATTCTTGAAATGCAATTTGAAAGAATGACAAGATATAATATAATGATAAAATGGTGTATTAAGAACAATTTAGAAAAATTCCAGTGGAAGTCAGACATTAACATTACCCTGTTGCCCTTTAGCTCAAAGGGTACAAGTCTGACACAGGATTTTGTTTGTTTGTTTTTTTGTTTGATTTAGGTTTAACGTCGTACTCAAGGGTATTTCACTTATATGACGACAGATTGTCCACTTCACACTGTTCTTTGCCTTATGGAAAACCGAGAGAAAAACTGCCAAAGCCATATCGTGTGACTTGATCCCGGGAACGGTAAATTGGAGTAGGATTAGGAAGCGCACACACTACCACTAAGCCAAGGCCGCGGGCCACTACAAGTCACAGGAAGGTTCCATCAACCATGCCCAGATGTATATGATATTGATTTGTGGGTTTGCTTGATTGATTGAGGCTCAATGTTATACTCAAGGGTATTATACGCGTATAATGATGAATTGTCCGCTGCTTACTGACTTACTAAAATCAGACAGAACTCTAAGAGGGAAACCTAGTCAAACCTTGTTCCCTCACTTGCATCTCCATTTATCTAAGGTGCAGTGGGAACTAGACTCCAGCCTGTAAGCTGTACAGTGAAGGATCAGTTGTCTGAAACGCTTACCATGGAGCCAAGGTCGCTGTATAGACCCTATGTTATGCTATCTCATAGAATAACATAAGGAAAATTTAACCAACGTTAATTGGGACAACAATGATATAGAAGTGGAAGCTCACAGAGCAGCAAGAAAGAATACATTAAATGAAAGTCTATTGATATAACACTGAGAATCAGAGAAACCCAACACCAGCCAACCAAATATTGCCCTGTGTCAACCTGCCCTGCCAGGATGGTGACCTTATTATGAAATCTGATCAAACTTTATCGACAGGAACCACCTTATCAAAATACAAAAACTTTTTAAAGCATCTTATCTCAAACAGCATGAATATTGACATTTTAAAAGAAATATTGGAGATATTCAGGGAAATTCAATAATATTTTAAAAAGTGGTAACTGTGTCTGAATGTTTCGCATAGTTAATAATACATATAAACTTAAAGTTAAATGATAACAGGTGCTTGCTTACCTGGACTGATGGCAGTGATTGTATTTGTTAGATACAATATATAGAATACTACCCCTTGTTGTATGGTCTGCAGCATCTGGAAAACATAAAGTAGGAAATAACGTTTAGAGTTTTGAATGGATAATTACAAAAGATAGATTCTGGAAGAAAAGAGTAACCGTGTTCATAAAATAATTCATCAATCTCATCAAGAAAAAAGTACAATAGACAATGGGATTGATAGATTGGTGAATTAACCCATGCTCAAGAGTAATCCACTTATATTATAGTGTTGCACTACAATGATAAAAGCAACCCTACAAAACACAATATTGTATGACATGATAGTTTCTGTTAGAAAAATTCATATTCCTGCCTCACTTTTTTTAGTTTGATTGATTGATTGGTGTTTTACGCCTTGCTTACGGATGTTTCGCCTATATGACGTTGGTGTATTCCAACAATATAGCACTGGAACAACCATAATATGTTAAGTGTTTTGATAATGTTTGGAAGGTTAATCTTCCTCCAGTCTGCAATGTAAGTAATAACATTATTGCTACTCTCTTTAGAAACTGCCATTAGCCAGAGGGCACCTCACTAAGTAAAGAGGGTATGATAAAGCTTGATTTGTTGGCTCCTTTGATTGGGGTTTAACAACGTAGTTAAGACTACATATAAGATATACAAACACAAAAACTACTGGATACTTTAAAGAACTTCGGCACGATCTGGAGAGATTGCAATTTATAAGCATAAGCCATTCCATTGATGTTTTTAGGTATAAATATTTATTGTCTTCAGAAATAAGCATTCTTGGTACACTTTATTGCCTGAATTCCCAATGGGCTATGTTTGAGCAGCAATATCTATATCCTAACTTGTCTTGTCACGCTAGACAGAAAAGCATCAAGAATCTTCTGAGAGAAATATTTAACAGCTTATTTCTTCCCTGAGCACAAGTCGACTCGCTCCCTTCCACATAACCAGTTATATATCTATAGTGTGTTAATCTTTAATTTCGCGGGATAATTGACATTGTATGCTAGGAGCATAGCCAAATCTCTGAGCTCTTACTTTAACAAAAAAAGTTTATACTAATAATACAAAAATGGCAAAAACTTATTAGAATAAACGTTTCTGCCACCAACAACACCATTTATATGTGGGCAATTGTAATCCACCCAGAATCAGCCCGAGGTGCTTTCATAATACCTAGTTCACAGAGGTTAAAAAAAATAATGCCACATTAAAGCAGCTGTCAGATCAGTCTGATATGTAACAAGACATTCGTTCCCATCTGCTGGAACATCACCCCAAAAATTCTCCTAAAACTTTAAATGAAGTGGAAAGCTTTTGATTAACCAGTATCAGAATCAACAGAGTGTGGCTAACAAATACAAACAGCAGCATACTTTCTTAATGGATCATATGTGTCGAAGGTTTTAACAATACAGATCAAATGATGTACAGTATTTTCACTGGGCTGAAACAAATGGTCCCAACCTCTTTAACACAAGGAGTAAATGTCTATTTTAATAGCAGTTATAATGGTGTATCCAGTAAACAACAAATATGTAGATTTCACACATGAAATGAAATTCATTCACATTTTCAATTGATTGATTGTTGTTATACGCCATGCTTAAGGTTATTTGACTTATGATGGAGGAGTATTCCAACAATTATTGACACTAGCATAACCAAGATAAGAAGCGTTCCCATAATGTTGGATAGTTTATTTTCCTCCAGTGGCGAGTGCTAAGTAAAGACACCATTGCTACTCTTCTAAAAACTGCCCCTAGCCAGAGGGTCACATTTTTGAAAGAGCTGTTACTGCAGGTGATTGGTAAAATGCAACTCAGGATGGTGTTTACAGTCAATACGGCCATGCTATGGTGATTGTCCTAGAGTAGTCAAACTGTGAATGCTGATTACTCAGCTTTATGAAACTTATCAAAGATAAGATTATCCTAATCAGATTGTTTGTTTGCTTGATTGGGGTTTAACGTCGTACTCAAGGGTATTTCACTTATTATTATATGATGAAGGTTTGTCTACTTCACAATGTTCTTTGTCCTTTTATGGTGGAAAACCAAGAGGAAACCTTGTAAAAACCACCCCCGCGATTGCCAAAGTCACATTTTGTGACTCACTCATATACCTGAGGGTCGACAGATGGACTCAACCTGTGAACGGTACCTGTCCTAATCAGAGGATAACCAACATGTTATATATAGTCCACGTTAACAAAAGTTGTTTATTGTTTTATTTTTGCTGTTGTTCAAAGTGATTAATTTAATTGGTAGCTCTTCATTAGTTTTGCATCTAAAAAAAATTATAAACATTTTTTTAAACAGAATCGGACACTGTCCAAATCAACTTATTTCAATATTTGTTTGTTTATTCAATATACTGTTTGTTTAAGTCAAGCTCTTACCAAATTGAGGAATGTGTTACGATTGGCTTATTTTGGCTTATGTAAATGTTTCTGCTTGTCGTGTTTGCTTTCAAATTCATATTATATCAATTAAAAATCTGTGGTTTTTTGTTTGGAGAACATGTATCAGAATGACATGGCTACTTTGACACTGGTCATATACCAGTAACTGGAGTGTTTTGCACATAATCTATGGTAGTATAGACAGTCTATGGTAACAGGGCACACACCCATAGAGCCAGGTGGCCCGAAGACGTCAGATTAAATAGATTACACCCTCAATAAAACTACCATCTGCCAAGAAAAACAGCCAGACTTACATTACACATTCTCACTTCCTACAAAAACAGAAAAGATGTTTGGGCTGATGAAAAAAACCAATGATAACTACTTTAGCTATTGCCCTTCAGTTATGAAACTCCACAGTTCTTCCAGCTCAAGTTACAGTCAGTCAAGAAATTGCTTCTACTATGACTGGTTCGTACTATATTCACTTAAACTTTAGCATAGTTATTCTGTATGTTCTAAATGTTGTTGGAAGGAAATATTTTTTGTAATTGTTTGTTTAATTTGAAGTTTACTTAAGATCATTTCACTCATATGAGAAAATGCCAGATTACTGACTGAAGGACCTGCATATTTCTGGTAATAATGACAAGATAGGACCATCATAAGATTGATTAATTGGTGTTTTACGCCCTGCTTAAAAGTATTTCACTCATATCTCTATGGTGTATTTCAACAATAATTGACACGAGAGAACAACCAAGATGAGAAGCGTTCCATAATGTTGGAAAGTTAATTTTCCTCCAGAGGGCAGACCATCATGAGAAGCAACACAAAGAAACAAGAAACAGGAACAGGAAGTTACCGCAGACTGCCAGCCATCTTCTTTTTTTTTATCTTACCAAAATGTTGTTATTCTGAAAAACTTGTGAGAGCTGCACACATCTGTGTTCTGGCACAAATTACAGAGCCAAATAAGTAAAAGTTAATATAAAACTATTTCCACAAAAGCTAGTTTTTGTAATCACAGACAGTCTTTTATAAGCTTTTTGGCAGGAACAAACAGCATATCAGCATCGTCAAATAAGAGTCTTCTTGCAAATGAATGGGTAAGAACATAGAAGAAATTGGCAAAGGTTTTACAGAAATTAATCTGTTTAACTGGGAAAGACCTTCAAGGAGTCTCTTATTCAAGAAATGTAGATAAGTCTGCTGGCAGAAGACATGATTCATGATTTGAATCAGTACTCTAGAACCTGAATGAGTGTAGTTACAAAGATATCTCCAAGGGAAGCCATTGAAGAAACCCTTATCATGGGCCAACGTCTCCTACTCCAAACATTATACTCACAAGCTATCAACTTCACTGGAAATATTATTCCCAAAGGTTGAACAAATCAGAGATTAGTTTTCTTTCTCAATTACACCATCTGACAATTCCGGACATCAAAACCTAGTCTTACTTCAAATGATAGAAATGTGGGGAGCTTACTTACAACTGACGTATTACGTACGGATTTATTGATTCATTAGTGTTTTGCGCAATATTCTTAAGTTTGTTACAATTAAGGATTAATTGTAATACATTTGTACACTCAATGTCATAATGACATTAATAATTAGCTAACAATTAATCTTACAGTACAGTGCAGAAATAACCCTCATATTATAACAAGCCGAGAAATGTGTACAGTACAAATAACAATGGTAAACCTTGTCAACCTGTGTTTGTCTGAAGTTTGATATGTTTTCCCTTGAAATCCAGAGACCTGACATTTGGTCGTCTTTAACATCATATCTGTAGGCCGACTTTGTCTCTGTGTTATAATGCGTACATGCTTAGACATATATTTTGAATAAATGAAGAAAGACAAATTTGCTTGTCTCCACCAGGATTTGATTGTTTGTTTGATTGACGTTTATTGCTGTACTTAAGGTCATTTCACATACATGACAATGTGCCACCCCAATGGATGAAGAAAACCATTCCTGCCCGGCACCACTGGCAACAAACAAAAACATCACAGGACAAATACAGAACAATACAATGACATGATTCGCTTGTTTGACTAGTGTTTTATTACAATAAATGATATTTTACTTACATCACTTCACATTTACAGTAATTGCTTTAAAGGCCTGAGATGAATAGCAATTACAATATCCCCTGTGGCCTTGAACCTCTGAAACGAACAGTGAATTGAAAGAGGTTCAACGATTCAATGCGCAACTGACTTCGTCAAGGTGAACCCTTTCAATGTTTGCAAATGATTATTCAATATTTTGTTCCAATCTTCATTGCACACTAAGAATATATATCTTACCTACTCAAGTGATGCTTAAGGCACAAGGGTTATAAATTATTTGTCTGTGATTTATAATCTAATTGTTGTCCCAAAGAAAGGTTCCACTAGCATGGTTAATCTTGGTGAGATGTTCACAGAGAGATTTGATATAAACTAACAACCACTGTAGAAACCGTTTCCCAGGATAATATAGTAATGGCTGAACAGACATGGTTATAATGTATTAATGGACATAGATAGTGCCATCCATCCACAAAGACAATTGCTGGAACAATTATGCAGATTTGTTCCGTCTGGGTTTCAATAATGCTCGAAAATCTGATGAAATTTTGATGGACATGTTTGCTGGAGGGTAGACATCAGTTCAAGATGCCACTGACCAATCTAATAGTTGTTTGTCAGCTGGAAACGGGGGCTTCATTCAGACATTACAGACACAGTCACGAGGGATCATAAATGAAGAAGCCACAGGAATCGCAGCCATTGACCTTCAACCATATCAAAGAGTGTTGTAAACAATAAATAAAGAGCCTGGAAAACCCCAGGGGCTATGCCTTTACTGACCACATGAAACACAGAATGGGAGTATCTGTAGTTCATTAATAAATCCACTTCTTATCAGCACAGAGGATGCATGCTGAAAGCAGACAAGGGACACTTCACTTCATCCCAAAAGTCAGAGGTATACTACCAGTCAATCAGCTAGGCTATGTCTATTTGCCCAAAGTATTGCCTCTGGTGAAAGTCTGTATCAAAGACACCTGCATTCACCTGCACACACCTCCTCCATCTGCGCTGAGCACAAATCAGGAAAGAGATTCCTTCATGTTCTTAAAATCTTTTAGCTTGACGCAGTCAGGGAGTAATCAATGATCAGGGGATTACGAAGCAGATACTTTAGAAGTCATTTAGAAAACGGACTATCCTCAAAAAGTGCAAATGCCTTCGATAAAAATGAATCCGAAGGTTATAAATAGGTTTGAGGTTTTCATGGATGAATGATTGCCCATCTTTTTTACTTGCGTAGTCTGTATCAATTATCAAGTTAGAGTTAGTTTGAAGAAAATTGTCTAGACACTGCAGCAGGGAAAATCTGATCATAATATTGCCTGATAAGATAATCAATGACCCACTATGTTATAAGCTCATGAATCTATATTTGCTGCCATTAATGTACATTTGGTGCCGCATATAAATGGCAGAGTGGGTGTTTCTAAGAGATCTCCATAGTCAGTGAAATACCAAAGAGAATTAATTACTGTAAAATATGACATTTTTGAGATTTGTGGGTATGAGCTTCAGACACATAAATCATTCCTCTTGGATCCGGCTGATACAGGGGAGAAATAAAAATGAAGTCAAAGAAAGACATTATTAAAATCACTGACTACTAAATGTATCCACCAATCCATATAAGTAAAATAAATGTGCTAAATTAGCCAATAGCACTTCTTTTTTAATGTTACAAATCTTTTCATTAATATAAGAATTTATACAACTATATATTTGGGGTAAACTAAATATTTTATATAAGCAGCTATTAGGAGGGACACAGATGTGACTATTTTATGTCTACCCATCCTCAAGAAGCTTCAATTTACTGAAACACTTAGAGCATATGGTGACAGTGAACTCCACCAATCAATAGTTAAGATGAACATAAAATGCTTTATGTTTTGCATTGTAGGAATATTAATGTTCCTCCAGTGCTATGTTAAGCCAGGATGACTGCATTCAAAGCACACCTGTAAGCCAATAGAATGGCCTGTCTGTTAACAAGCATAAGGAGGAATTGAGACTTGTATGCGAACAACAACTGCCTTTCTTCAAGGTTGTCAAGATTCCACCAATGATATAAGTAGTATGTTGAATCTTACAGATGAATGGGTGTCTATAAATATTAACAAATCCCCAACTATGAAAACAGTAGTGTTGAGTTTTAACGCATTAAGACATTACATTGAACATGTATGCTGAAAATGAAACCAATAAATAAACACATAAATTGAATAGAACAGTTGTAAATGTGGCAGTATCCACAATTAGCAATAATAGTGGGGTACAGTATCCTTTATTGGCAATAATGGTGAAGGTAGAGTAGCCTCTATTGGCAATAAGGCCCTCGGCCATGGATTAGTGGTTAGCGAGTGAGCTTACTGTGCCGTTCAAAGAATAGAGTCGGTCTGTCTACCCTCAGGTGTAAGAGTGAGTCACACGATGTGGCTCCAGCAATCACGGGGGTGGTTTTTACAAGGTTTCCTCTCGATTTTCCACCGTAATTTGGCAAGGAACACTGGACAATCCATGGTCATATAAGTGAAATACCCTTGAGTACAACGTAAAAACCCCAATCAAACAATCTATTGGCAATAATGGTGGAATAAACTACACATACTGTTTCAAAGCCCCATTGAAAACCTTTAAAGAACAGAACCAAATAGGCCTACCATCTTCTATATTAGTAGTCTTGGGCACACATTGCCATCAAAACAGTACCAGACATAGAGTACCAATAAACACAATTTGCCAGAAGCCTCTACAATGGTATAACTTCTATCGGCAGCTTTAACTCTGGAGTTGGTTACAGTAAATTATTTGTACTGAGGGATTTCGTTTTAGGGAAATCTCTCTGTAGGCCTGCTTCCCGCAGTTACACAAATAAACTAGAAGAGATGAAGCACACAATCCCCCTTCAATTTCCCTCAGCAAAAATTGGATTTGTTGGAAACATTTGGAACAAATTAACTTTGGGAATGCAGAGTACATAAATTTTTTTTTACAAAAATATCATTAAGCTTTATAGGTTATCTCAACCAAAGTTTATGTTTTATATGAGGAATTTCATTTTATTTCATCATGATCAACGACATTATCGACAATATCGTAACTTGTGTTGTCAGATGTTTAGTTCTTAAGGTGCTTTTACTACAGATAATATGCCCTGCACTGAATAATAAGGAAAGAAATGTGATAATAAAAACTGCAACATTCTAATAACTGAAAATCAAATTTGTATGTGTGACATTCAACCAAAACCCTCAAAAGCCATTCATGGCCTTCCAACCAACACACTTTAGGAATAATCTATACAGGTATAGCTTATATCAGATCGTTTGGCTGTTTTTTTAATTAGCGCTTTTATGCCATACTTAAGGTTATTTCACTGCTATAGGTGACAAAACCCTCCTTCAACATCATTGGCAGCAAGCAATGAAAATACAAGCGGTATTACATACACATTACCAAAGATTTGATAAGTGTGAGCCTTTAAGAAAAATTCTATCAAATTTTCTATATAAACCAAGGAAAGCTTTGTTCATCACATCAATGTTGACATGTAACAGGTGTTCTCAAAAACCCAGTTTTCAACATATTCTCTTATTGCAAGAAGTAAGCTCAGAATGACTGTAATAACACCTGATACAAATTGAATGAAAACAATCAACTCCACCTGAGGTTCATTCGTTGAAACAAAATCCATTCCAAGTTGTCTCTCAAACAATGTTGCAATAAACAATCGTTGCAAGAACAATATATAACTTCTATTGCCGTTTTAATTCTGAAATTATTTCTGCAGCAAATGGATTATATTTTGGACAAATTTCTTTAACTTTACAGATCAACCTTGCTCAGCAATTCAAACAAACAAGTAGGTGGAATTGTAGCAGAGATGTAGTCCAGGAGCTCCTTTCAATTTTCTGTTACAAAAGCAAGAGCCGATGAAAAAGTCTTCAGACTGAAGTAGATTTCTGGTAGAGTCAAGGCAATAATAGGTTTTATACCATCCGTGCAGTTTTAATTATCAACATTTACTACAGCCAACTTCCCTACTGTTTAATGGTGATTTATGTTTTTGTTTCTCCATTTGATCAATGTTTTTAACTTTTATTCAAAAAGTTTTTGTTCAAAGGCATGTAACATTGGAATCTGCCTGCAGCGCTGAACTAAATGAAGTATTGGATAATATCACATAGGTAACACAGTAAACTGTTTCTGTATAAACATGTGTTAGTTATGTTAAGTATAGATCAACATTTGGTAAAAGACATTGCAATTTCATGCCAAAACTATGTTGTGCTACTTGTAAAAAAAATCAAGGTTTTATAAATACTAGAAATGTAAAGATTCTTGCTTTTGCTTAAATGACATCTGGTTGATAAAAACACTTAGTGCTTATCTGTTGTTTTGGAATGTAAAAAAAGTTATGATGTTAACCATTGTCTCCTAAAAGCGTATCTTTCTCAGACTAAGCTGCTCTATAAGTTTTTATATCTATTTCTCCTATGAGGATAGCCAAATGTAGAATTGGCCGGAAAAGTGTATCTACATTTGTTAATGGAAAATCTATAATGCTATGCACACATGTAGCGTGAGAAAAGATATAAAGTCAAACATGACTCTGCCCTAAAAATGCCCACGGGCACACACTGATGGCATTAATGACTATAAATAACCTATAAAAGATTCTTAGGTTAATGAAGTTTCACAGACACCCATTTCCTAAAATATATATCCTGTCACGTTTCGAGTACGATAACACCGTGATTCAGGAAGTCTAAATATACGGTCCATCAATGAAATAATGGTGATCCGGTCATCAAGGGCTGGTTTGATTCTATTTAAAAATAATACACCTGGTGAGACATGTTACTACATTAAAACATAAGAGACAATATTATTGATACATTTATGTAAATATCTGTATATTTGATGTTGTAAAGGTGGAAATATAAGATTGCAGTAAAATGAAAAATCTAAATGAATACACGTTTCAGGACTGTCATGATATTAGGAATAAAGCTATAACAAAATCCTATCGATCTTGGAGCATTGTGAAGGATGCTTGAGCAATAGTAATAAAAATCATTGAAATGAAACTTTATGAACCGGTTTTCAAGTTGCAATATTGTTGTGATATGCAGCAGTTATGGGCATGAAATTGACTTTTATGTTAGGACGTTTCAGTCATAAATGGAAGAACATCACATAAATCTAAACACACTTTATCTACAACATATATACATGTATTACCTTTCTGTTGAAGCTCATTACTGGAAGACCCATAAAGAGAGTCGACTTAGAGATAGTACAAGTGTTAGTATAATTATCTCCAAACCACATCTAAATGTTGCTGGTAATGAGGTCAACTACTCATGGACATCTCAGAAACAAATCTAAATGTACTCATTAATAAATGGTTCTGTGTACAGTGAAACATAGAAGATTTTTATCCCAAGACATTTTCCATGATAACACTTGTCACATAATTACAGGTATGCTAGATACATAATTTGATTTAGCATAGAAGTAAGGGAAATGATGGGTACTGTAGATCTCTAGGGACACTGTACATGAAGTACTCATGAATCGGCAGGCTGATGGCATACTGAAGGTTACCAGTGGTCACAAGGAGTGTGTACATGTGTATGTGTCCGTTTTTAATAAAGTTTTTATAATCTCATTTTCGACCTAACACTGAAAATGCAATTTTAAGTTGTCCCTAAATACCTTGAGTATGATGCCAAACAATGTCCATCAAATTAGCCATATGATTATGGTCTATACTTAACCTGATCAGATATCAATTTATTTTTGTCTTAACGGCATGCTATTACCAAATTACTGTACTTACATCGGTTGACAGCCTGGTGCCTTAAAACTGGAGACCTGTTACTAGAACAGATGAGAGGCTCCTAGAAAAGTCACACATAGGACACAAAGCCTATAATACCATCAGGTCATCAGAGAAATATATGGTTATACACTATGGACAAGCTAAAAGTTTGTTTCAAAATCAAAAAAAAAAATGCCTCGACATAAATTAAAAACTAAATTGTTTTGACTTGAAGGTGTTTTACTCTTGCTGTGCTAAAGTATTCAAGCTGTTTGATGGCAGTGGCATTATTAACAATGAAGGAAACTGGGCAAAACTGAAAGAAAAAAAACCCCAGGCTGCTATAAGTCATTTGTGATATTTTCCCTAAATGGCTACATGTCAGAGTGGAGTTCATGGCCAAGAAGAAGCCATAGACTTAATCTATATACAGGCATTAGGCCTGTAACCCAAAGGTCCTGGGTTCAAGTCCTGGCCGGTGGAGTCAAGCTAATTTTTCTCTCTTAATTTATTCAAAATATATGCAGGCCGTATGATCTGTACCATGACAGTGATGTGACACAAGGACATACCTTAAGGACAATTTATTTGTTAATCTTTTTTGAGAGCACTATTTTGTGGAATTTATTTGAATAGACGGCTGCACAATTTTTAAGTGCATTTTTTTTAAATTTCACTTTTAGGATGGCCACAGGTCTAGGAGCCATAAGCACATAATGTTCATGAAGACCTGCCTGCCTGTATAAAAAATTAGTTTTTTAGGAGTATTTTTTTTTTAACTATTTAGCATATTTTTGTTTTACAGCATTGCAGAAAATATGAATTTCTGTGTGTATTTTGATTGCCTATAAGTGTATTTAACCTAAATTATGTGTACAAAATACTCCAGAATACACCAGCAGGTAAGCAGATCTGAATCATGCACAAACATGTAAGATCACTCTCCACAATCTACATAAAGCCAATGCATTATTTTCAAAATGTCTCCCCGTCATCCGAACAACATGTATGGTTGTGTGTTTTCATGATGCCATGAAATCCGCTTATTAAACAAAACAAAAAAAAATTCAAGTTGTTATAATCCAATCAATGGCTTACAGAATTATCATAAAAACTATTTCAGGACCAAAATTTTTTAGACATACTAAACCCATTTGTGAAACCATTCTTGAAACAATAGTTCTTCCTACAAAAAGGGAACTTATCGTGTTCCTAAAAAACAGTTTTGAGTTTCAAGATTCTGAGGCCAGCTTGTCTACATTTTTCCTAAACTGGCCTCCTATCATGACCACCTGCTGTTTTATTTCTTTCATCTATATTGGAACAGTCTGGTAAAAGAGTTAAATGGACCAGCTATCTATTTCAAACTTCATTCCACTAAATCATGGAAACACCCACATATTCCCAAAACAGACCATAAGTTTCCTGGGACATTTAGGAAACTGCACAACATAATCTCACAAACAACTGTTACAAGTTACACATTTTTGTCTCTAGTTAACATGCTTTTGTAGGTTAAGTGGAAGTTTAAAAATACCAATAAAATTTAACCTGGGTACAATATTTCATGAAGGTGTATTTGAATTGAATTTTAAGAATTTTCTAACTTCAGTTCTTTATCAAATTGTGGCAAGCAGTGTTGATAAAACCATGTTTTTAGTGAAAACGTTTTACTCTGCAGTCAATTTTTATGACAATTGATTAAAAGAAAATGTGCCAATTGAATAAATTGAACAACTCGGGTAATTATCCCTTTTATATTCTAGATGAACATTATAAGATACGGTTTGGTTTATTTGACCAGTTCTTTCTAATAAGGCAAACATCCATGGACATTCAGACAATTTTGGTGGAACCTTTATTAGAGAAGTTACTGCACCTATGTTGGATCTCATAGGGCTTGTTGATCTACAGCTTCTCTTGGTAGTGAGAATTTAAAGGCACTCCAGTAGGTATGGTTTGGTTTATTTGAAGTGTACCCTCCCATAAAACAGCCATGTCTAATAAATCAATTATGTACTTGTAAAAACAAATTGATGGGGCAGTAGACATGTTCAGGGCAACAGACAGTTTTTTTGCCTTTTCTGCCCCTGATACAGGGCATAGGCCAGCCCACACCCTTGAAGAAAACTACAACAAACTTCCTAAGAATTTATTTTTTCTGACCATTATAAAAAATTTATTTTCTTGTGGATTGAATTTGAGCCAATGCTTCTTTTACATGTCTTACTCAACAATGAAGAAACCATAGTAATAATCATTACTTATATTGTGATCATCATCAAAGTTTTTAAATTAAATCATTGCTGACCAATTATTGTCAGCATTTTAAATGTTTTATTAGTTCTTGGTTCATACTTTTACAGACGGAAAAAACAACTTTTCAGTTAATAAGTCACATAACAATTAACAAAACATGTTGTCTCACCATTTTCCACAAATTAAAACTTTTATTTATTTTTAGGTTTGAATTATGAGGATATTTAGTTCAGCTTTGTAGATATGATGACCACATGTTCTGCTCAATCTTGGTTTGCAGTGAGGTGTGCATGACTTATACCTAGTTAGTATCAGCTAGATGGAAGTATAATGTCTAAACCAGATCTATCGTTCAAATAAATACCTGTCTACCAATTGGAAATGACACTTGCTCAGTGACGCTTCATTGCAAGCAAGTTCTGAACCAAAATCAGCACAACATGATGATATAGCAATTCCCCACACTAACATAAACACATATTTGTTTCTTTGTCAGACACTGAATAGACAGTCAAGTTTCAGGTATCCCAACAATATTAAGACAATCTTAAAATAAATATATTCTAAATTTATCTCATGTAAATATTTGGAGACCAAAAATATGGGACTCCCAGTTTCATGAGTAATACACTTTATTTAGCCTGTCTTCTTGTTAAATAACATGTTTCACCAAAATACAATTTTGAATCCATTCCAACGAACTTTTCAGGTACCCCAACAGCATAAAAACGCTTGTTAAATAAATATATTCTAAATTTATCTTATGTCAATATTTGAAGACCAAACCTATGGGACTCCCAGTTCATGTGTAAAACACTTTATTTATTGTTACTTAACATATTTGGCCAAAAAAAAAAGTTTGAATATGTTCCAGCAAAGTGTCAAAACGAAGCACTCCAACTATATAATTACATAATTAATCGTTATTTGGCTATAAATAAATGTTCCCTTAAAGTGTGTCTAGCATGTAGTCAATTAGCATGTAGTAATTACCACATGTTTAAGCAATGTTTGGATGTAAAGTGTTATAAGTAACATGGGTGCACAAGGGTATCAGGAATTATTTAATAAGATCTATTAATTTAATACTGACACTTTCTGACATTTCCATAAACAAGTCAGGGATTAAACAAATCAACTCAAAGTTTACGTGAGTAATTTCTGGTCAATAAACCACTGAGATAATATCTTGAAAACATCCACTTTATGACCATATTATTTTAGGAGTTTTTGAAATACATAATTTCATGTTTGTACATTTAAAGAAAAGGTACATGCAGGTGACTATTTTCTCAATTTTGAAACACAAATATGACACACACGCTACAGGGTTTTGAAACAGAATATCCCTCTGTAATTGAACTCTCATAGATAAGTT